>JANHFT010001823.1:773381-787468 GCA_032467955.1 Pseudoxenodon macrops | reverse complement strand
AGGTGCCATTAGCACAACGTTTCGGCAAAATCTCATTTGCCATCATCAGGTATATTTAATCTGCTGTTCTTAGTTAGTTATAAGAGAAAGCTAACTAAGAACAGCAGATTAAATATACCTGATGATGGCAAATGAGATTTTGCTGAAAACTTCTGGAGAGAGAAAATGTCCCTAAAGATGGGCTTCTGCACAAGGTCCAAAGCTTGGAACGATAAAATGTTGGTTCTGGTGATTGGCTATGTTTGGATCCCAGTATCTCAGCTATCCTAGCACAGGACTCTTCTGAGAGCTCCCAAGTTGTTGGAGTCATGCTCCCAGCTTAGAAGCCACAGTCCCATAGTGCTCCTACTCCACATTGGGACCACATTGGCCTTTACTTTCCACATCCTTTCTGTTTCCTCTTACAGGACCTGACATTTCCTCTCCCAGTTCTTCCTCCTGATGTTCCTGTCATTGGCACCCCTACATCTATCACTATCACTGTCTTCTGCTCCTTGTCTAATATTGTCTTTTTGTGTGTGTCTTGTCTTTAAATGTTTTAAAAGTAGGCTTGGTTTACACATCTTCAAATAAATAAGAGATAAATCTATTGTAGAAATATGGTTATACCCAAGTCACTATATCAAAAATGTCCTCGTTTTTAATGACTTAATAAATCCGGAAATATTTCACTATTCAACTGATGAAGTGGGCTTAGAGTTGGAATTTATTTAAAACTAATAGTTTGCTTCCCAAATTGAGGTGTCATTTCAAGGGGAAACAGGGCAGTTGGAACGGTACTGCTCCATTCTCCATTTCTTTCTGAAAACAGAACCCAGAAATCAATAATGCAACACCATGGCTGCTTTTTTTAAATTATGCAAATACAGAACATTCTTACCAGGCACACATTTTGAGGTCCCGGAAAGAAAGGCAAGAGAAAGGCCTTCTATAATCATGAGACAGAGGAGGATTTTGCAGAGAAATATCCTCTTTGAATAAATAATGACTCTCTCTTTTTATTATGTCGTTTCAAGAGAAATGAAAAACTTTCCTTAAGATTTGTATCTTCCCATTATTTGTGAATTAAACCCTTGATATTTGCATGTAATATTAATATATATATATATACCTAGGATGTGACAAGATATTAGCTTGGTCTGGGCTGGTTCATCCTTGTGAATGCCTTGTAAAACTATACAGTACGTGTGAAATGTTTGAGGACAACATTTTAAACTCTGTGTACCTCTCTTTTCTCTCCTACTAAACAATTTGCTACTAAAAGAAACTGGAAATATAAGACATCTGACTTATTATTCACAACTCCCAAAAGATATAATAGTGCTATTTTGAACTTTTTCCAACTTACTAGCACGCTGAATAGCTCAAGGTTAATTCCATCTGTACCATGTGCTTTAGTAAAACATACATAAATTCACAGACACAGAGAGAATATATCACTCTCATTTAATGTATGCATTCACAATATCTCATTCTCTAAAATCAAATACAACTTGGGAAATATAGGAAAGTACCAGATTACAGAAGCAAAATAGAAGAAGTATATGAGAAATATAAGCGCTCAGACTGTAGGTCTGTAACTCACTCATACTGAGAGCTAATTCGATCTGGTGGTTAAGGCACCAGGCTAGAAAGTGATGGGACATGAGTTAAAGTTCCATCTTGGCTATGAAAGCCAGCTGGGCCACTGACTGACTGACTCTCTCTCTCCTTCAAAAATATAACTTTATTTCAGAAACTTTGTGATTTGCATAATAATCATCTCAGTAAAGAAAATGTTTTCAAAATTATCTCTGATTGGGTAAGTAGAAATGGTCTTGAAACTATTTTCCATAATTGTGGTATGTACTGTATGTATGTGTGTGCATGTGTATGTATCTCAGGGGACATGGTGGTTCAGTGGCTAAGACACTGAGCTAATCGATCAGTTCGGCGGTTCGAATCCCTAGCACTGCATAATGGAGTGAGCTCCCGTTACTGGTCCCAGCTTCTGCCAACCTAGCAGTTTGAAAGCACATAAAAAATGGAAGTAAAAAAATAGAGATCATCTTTGGTGGAAAGGTAACAGCGTTCTGCGCACTTTCGGCATTTAGTCATGCTGGCCACATGACAACAGAGACGTCTTCAGACAGCAGTGGCTCTTAGGCTTTGAAACGGAGATGAGCACTGCCCCCTAGAGTTGGGAACGACTAGCACATTTGCGAGGGGAACCTTTACCTTTACCTTTGTATATATCTATGTATGTAATAGATAGATGTTGCTGGGATTTGATTTGCCATGGTAGGTCCCTATCCTCTTACTGGATAATTTAGAAAGTAAAATGAGAAATGGGTTGTGATATCTTGATGCCCTTCTAACCACATTTAGCTGAATAAAATCTATCTTTTTGCTTATATACAAGACAGACAGTCCTTGACTTACAACCAGAATTGCGACCAGAATTTCCATTGCTAAACAAGGAAGTTTTGCAAACTTTTTTTGCCACTTTTTTTGGTTGTTAAGTAAATCACATGTTCATTAAGCAAGTCCCCCTTTTCCCCCATTGTTTTTGCTTGTCAGAAACTGATTGGGATAGTTGCAAATGGTGATCATGTGACCCTGGGATGCTGCAACCAATCTACAATACATGTTGGTTGGATTTTGACCATGTGACCATGGAGATGCCGCTACGGTCATAAGCGTAAGGGGGGGGGAAACCCACCATTATTTTCCAATGGCATTGTAACTTCAAATGGCTCTGAAATGAATGGTTGTCAAATTGAGGAGCACATGAAATTGTTTTTCATATTTGCTGCAAGAAATTCAACCTCGCCCTTCATTTCTTCCCAATCCTCTCTCCTGCCTTCCTGTGAATAAAATGTTAGATCTTGCCTTTCTCTTTATGCAGAGATATCATCTATCTAAATCAGGGGTGGGTCCTTCTTACCTTCCCTACCAGTTCGAGTTGCATCGGAAGTGCACGGAAGTCCGCGTTTTGCATACCCCTGTCGCATCTGGGTAAAAACCTTCTGCACATGCACAGAGGGTTCCTTTCTGTGTGTTTTCCAACTGGAGGACTGATTTCCAGCCAGAGGACTGGTTCTGGGGCGTGGCCAGCTGGCTGTCGCTGCCGGTTTGGCGAGTGGGGGCAAATTTCCGCCACCGGTTCAGGCAGCAACCCAACACTGATCTAAATATTAGGGAATTACTTCATAGACACTCTACATCACGTTTGTTCATATGGCATAGATCAATCAATCCAGCCATCCAGGCAGCCATTCTGAATTTTCAGAGTGGTGTCTAAAAATACCAGTCACAGTTATGCTTTCTGCTCCTAAAGTACACTTTGCTATTTGAATATAGACTGGTTATTTTACACACTTACCCTTACCTTTAGCAGATTTAATCCTTATGCTTATGTTCTTAAAAGCTGGTAAGTGTGAAAATGTCAGTCTAACATAACATAACAAACATAAATTGTGAAGATTGAAACCAGGAGAGCCTGTGCTGGTAAATCATACAACTGAGAATATGCATACTTCCATTGATGTAACAGCAGTGGCTGATGGCACTATGGCAGAAGTCCTTACTTCCAGACCATGTATGGTATAAAAGAGGACACTGTCTGCCTTTACATTTGCACTAGCAACTACATTGTTTACATCCACATTAGAACACTGTTTTCCAGTAAGTAAGTATGGTGTAGCACATTGCTGAGTACCAGACATTTTAATTGCGGGTTGGCTATTTCAGTATGATATGCTTGCATTAGAACGCACTGGCCACTAGATACAAGATTGATCTCTTATTCTAGGACATAATATCATGTTTTGCAAGCTTAGATATCGCTGGAGGAAATTCTACGAAAACAGATGAGAGGAGCACATGCCTTTATGTGACATGCAAAAACCATACCACATTCTATCTTGCCTACGATGAATTGAATTAATATACTGAATTTGGAATCTATTATTTTTTTTCAATTTCAGAATAGAAGTCACTAGCGTTCTAAAGGGTATTAAGGGTGGGGTTTTTTTTGTCCCCTTTCAAAATGAAATAAGCAAATAGGGAATACTAGCCTGTGAATTACTACTTATTAGTTGCATGAGTAATCCACCCAGGGAAATCCCTAATTCTGTAACATTCAAGAGACTATTGTTCAACTTTTTGGATTCCTTTTCAAATATTAGTCATTGAACATTAATGCTGGGAGGTAATGAATAACAGGAAAAAAAATAATGTGCAGATGTGTGCTTGGAGCTTTTTTAGTCCGCTCATGAGCTTACTTTAGACAATTTCATCTTTATGATTTAAAAACAGGAAAAGTGCTGGTTTTGAAATAAATAAATAAATACCATAGGATGTCCAAACATCTTGAGTTCCCGAGGAAGTGCTCCATTTCTCTTTGAAAACACCTTCCCCAATTGCATTGTTTAAATATATTACAATGGCTTTTTATTACTTCTTCTGTATTGCAAACCATAGTCTTGAACAGATGGCAGAGGAAGTGTCAAGGGACTGTTGCCATCAGAGTGCAGAGGCAAGGGTAAACATTCTACAAAGCAGGCTATTTTCTGGATCAGTCTAAAGCTCAGGAATGGAGAAAGGAATTTAAGAGGCTGGTGACAGAAGGTACTGTTTTACCTACATTCCCTCAGAAACTATCAAGGAGTTACTGTGAGGAAGCAAAGGTTCCTGACCTTCACAGCGAAGGTCTATGAAGAAACTCTGAAATTGTCGAAGATTCTTAACATTGAGACTTGAACTTATACTCGGTGACAATAGTAAGATGTGGACAGGGAGATATTTGAACTAGAAAATGATAAAAGACAGCGAAGGAAGGAAGGAAGATGGAGGGAGGGAGGGAGGAAGGAAGGAAGGAAGGAAGGAGGAAAGGAGGGAGGGAGAGATGGAGGGAAGGAGGGAGAGAGGAAGGAAGGAAAGAAGGAAGGAAGGAAAAGAAAGAGGAAGGGAGGCAGGTTGGATGGAAGGAGGCAGGGAAGGGAGGAAGGAAGAAAGGCGAGAGGAAGGGAGAGATGGAGGGAGGAAGGGAGGAGGAAAGGAGGGAGGCAGGCAAGCAGTCAGGCAGTCAGGCTGTATTCTTCAAATAGTTCTTATTTTGTACTTAACCTTTTCCCACAAGAATTCCATAAGTTAGTAGAGGCACAATTCAAACTTCTATAGCTTTTCCTGCCTCCAGTGAAATGTTCAAGGTCACCTTTTGAAAAACTCCTGCATATTTGAAAGTAGTTGCACGGTAAAAATTTACATGCATGAATTTAGAAATTTGTTTGATGGGTTCTTAATTACAAGTCAGTAGGGCAGAAGAAATAAATCCTCTGCATATCGTTGATGGTTGGGGATTGGGTGGGAAGTACATATATCTGATATGCACTTGAAAGAGATCTCTTATTCCCTTAAAGGTTGGCCTGAAGCTGCCCTAAAAGTTGATGGAGGAATCCCTTCCCTTTGCAATCCATGCCTTTTGTTTTTGCTGTGAATAGCTATCCAGTTAACTAAGGTAACTAAAGCTTTTGCCAAAACAAAAACAAAAAAACCCTATCACAAAATGCTTTGGACTACAGAGCAGCGTATTCGGGAAATAAAAAGCTACCTCACCAGGAAAAAAAAAATGGAGCGTATTATCAGAAACAAAAGAAAAACACCAACATGGAAAGTCTTCATTCAAACATCTATTTTCAGAAGGAAAAAGGAAAGAAAAAAAAGAATATCCAAAACTAATTGAGAACAAAATGATCACTGTATAAAATGTATATTCAGATTTCCTGAATGTACTGAGCTAAAGAGAGGCTTCTTCTTTGCAATTAGCTGCTTCCATGGGCATAGATACACAGTCAGGATCTCGGCCAACAGAGTTCATTATCATTCAGAGGTTACTGCTCACACTCAAGGGAACGTGAATAAAATCTTCCTTTGCAGCTTTTGTGTCAACATTAAGGGCACAGCAGGCAACTTTCATTTGTCCTTCCTAAGACTAACTACTTGCATTTAACTATGGGCATAGATAAAGGTGTCAGATAAAGTATTTTTCTAGGCACAAGGAACATCCCGCCACCATATTATTCAGGGTTTTGGCCAAATAAGCTGAACATTGGGTGTGCAAGAACCTTTCTTTATTAGGCCAAGGTTATTCATTCAAACATTTCTGAAGTGTCTTGCTGGTAGCCAAACCAAAAATCAAACCAATGATTTTTTTAAACTTCTTGCAGACATAAAGTAGGTTCTAAACATCCCATGATCATACTCGACAGAACACATTTTCAATGGATTGCATTTACTTTTCGGCATAATAGTTCTGCTCCAAAAAAAAAAACACCCCACCATCAGCCAATGGGGATTTTTATCAGTTAAAGTTACTTGATATGTTTATAAAGTGTCTTGGAAACCGAATTTAAAAGGAAGTAGGTGGGATTCAGGGAGGAGCAGGTGGGTTTGTGCAGTGAAATAATAAAATTTTAATATCCTCTTGAAGCACACTGGGAATGTCTATTTGAAGGCATAAGACAGCTTATGACTAGGCTTCTGAAGAATAAAATGAATCTCACTTTTTAAAAGCTCAGATTTGGCAGGTTTACAGTTTTCTGGAATATAAAAAAACCCACTTTGCAGCTGTTAGATACCATCACCTTGAAAACTGACAACTTGGCAGGAACAGCATTTATGCTGTCTACTATGACTCTCTCCTTCTCCTCTTCCTCCTGGTTTAAAAGAAGCTGCCTTCCATTGAGATAGCAGGGCTTATTTTCAAGTGCATGGATGTAAATTTAGATGCCACTTTCCTATGGGACCACTTTGTGCTTATTCCTTATCGGAGTCTCATGTTTCCTGTTTTGTAAGCTGAAAATAAAATTAAGTGACAGTTTCTTTAAACTATCAAAATGTTTTTTATGGTTACCCACCATTTGGAATAGTAAATACTTGTGTAGTTTAGAAAGAGAAATGTGCAAAGGCATAGTGGGGCTTTAACTTAAAGTTATTATATCATAGCCTTCATTAGAATAAATCTTGTTTATTGTCATAATAAAAACAATGTGGCAGCACAATTAATGTTCTCATTCTTAAATGCAAATTATAGCATTATCAACTCGTATTAGCTCTGGAGGCTAACTGGATGCTTTTGTTTAACAAAGAACACCAAAGAAAAATGAGGAAGATATTCTGAGTACATAAGTAGCATTGCATGTTTTATTCATGGTGTGTTTATGTGTACATTTTTCAAATTATTTGTTAGGAGAAACAATCACTTGTAAAAGATCTAAGAGTGATAAAAACCTGCTTATGCTTGTTTTTCAAACACTGATTTTGAGGAAGATCTCTTTTCCCAATGATATCTTGAAAACGAGCAGAAACAATACTTTGAAACATCTTATCTCTGTTACAGGATTTTACTCAAAGATTTTGAGAAATGATGTCACAATTCATGTAACATTATAGATGAATGAGCTGCTGATATCAAGCCATTGGTTTCTATTCTTGGCAGCTTCCAACTTAGGGGGTCTCTAACTCCCAGAATAGTCAACTATGGCCATGTGTCATGGATCCACTCCCAGAACCCTCTCCAGATCAGAGGTGGGTTCCTACTGGTTCGATCTGGTTCTATAGAACCGGTAGTAACTCCCCAGTGGCCACACGGAGTCTGTTCCATCGGTGTCTCTGTGGGCACCGCCATCTTGAATTTTGCTTCTGCACATGCGCAGAAGCTAATTTTTGCTTGTGTGCATACGCAGAAGCTAGTTTTTTATTGCTGCATGCGCACATGCAGCGTGACCCTGAGTGAACCAGCAGCAAAAATATTCACACCCCACACCCCTACTCCAGATGTGAGTTTAGAGGAGGAGGGAGAGTTTGAGTCTGCAGAGGAAAGTGTGGAGCTGAGTATTGGTCAGGATCGGGGCACAGAGAATTCTAGCCTGATGGGTCTGGGTCAATCGGACCAGCAACAGTCTGAAACTGAGGGACGTGAGCTACAGCAAGTTAGCTAGGAGACTCCAGGCAAATACCAGGACCAATTGCCACCTCTTAGCATTGAGGATGAAGTGGAGTCCATACCTCCTCCTGATCCAAGGACCCAGAGAGAGCAGAGGGGAGACAGGCACAATGCTGGTCAGCTAGACTAATCATATGGAGGCAACCAGGTCTCTCATGAAGGGCTGCACCAGCATCACCTACTTAAGGACTTGAGCACTGCTGGAGCAATGTTCCCAGTTCCATACCTTGTGAGGTCATGCCGTGTATCCTGATTTGTTTGACTTATGCTTTCCTGTTTTTCATGTGTGGCCATTGGACTTGTTTACCAGTGACTCTTGCCATACTGAGTTCACACATTTGGAAGATGTAAAACCTCCAAGTATGTAAAAATAAACTGTGTTCTACACATTACAAATAAAGCTTGGCTTTATTTGTAATGTGTAAAGTTAATGTTATCAAGAAGATATAGCTTTTTCCACAAAGAAGAACATTCCAAACAAATTCCAGTACAAGAGTGTATTACTGTTTGGCTATTTAACTATACACAGCCAATGTTTATGTGACAAAATTAAAGGAGAAGTGAATGGAAATCCAATAGATGAATATGCTAATATACGTAACATTGGCTGTTAGCATTGCCATCCCTTAATCTGAAACAAACCTGTAGGGAAGTGATTTGGAGACCTTTGTCATTCAAATCCATAGAGCTACAACTGTAGTCACTCCGTTTCAGTATTAAACTTTCATGATAAGATGATAGCAACTCCTTCTCTTTCTGTTTTTTTAAAAACAAAACATTTCCACTACTTTGCTCCTTTGGAACTTTTGTACTTGTAGAACATTTGACATTCATCCTTGAGTTGTAGGCATAGAACATAGAATGTCCATGGCCACTTTTATACCTCTCTGGCTTAGCTTATTTCTCAGTCTAGGAGTTACATTCTATGACACCCATGGGAGGCAGAAAGACCTTTCTACCTGCTTGAAGAGCTAAAAGTCAGCATTCAAATGGCTGCTGGAAAAGAAAAGAAAATCTCCAAAATGTGCAGTTTTGCAAGCAAACACACAGTGCTCATTAATCTTGCAAGCTCCATAATATTTGTTTAATGTTTTTTTTATTTATTTCCCACCGTTATTAGCTTTTATAAATAATTCAAGACGGTGGGCATACCTAATAGACGTTCCTCTTCCTGCTTTCCCCATAAAAGCAACCCTGTGAAGTGAGGTGGGCTGAGAGAGAGTGATTGGCCCAATGTCACCCATTGGGTTTCCATACTTAAGGCAGGACTAGAACTCACAGCCTCAGTTTCTAGACTGCAGTCTTAAACACTAGTGGAGACGTGAATTCCTGGTTCAATATCCACATTCATACCTCTCAGATAAAATTGAAATTATGCACTCATACACAAATGAAATGCAATTACATTCAGTTATGGCAGTTACCTAAATTTTGTTAGACAACTTTTCCCATCTTGTGAGAAGAAACCACACCATAAATGCAAATACAGAAAAACTTATTGCCCTAAATACACAGACATAGTGTGCCTCCAAAGGAATGGGATTCTATAAAAAGGGGGGATTGCTTGTATCTTTACATTCAAAATGGGGAACCTAGCAGATCACATCAGGATTCTCCGCTCCTGTTTTTAAACAGTGCAATTTGTTCAGTTTGTTGTGTTAAAATATAACAAAGAAACTTTAAAGTCCATTCACCCCACTGCTTGTCTTTATGCAGTCATTAATTTGGAGTGCAATCTCATCCCTGAATATTTCTCTTTATCATTACCACCACCACATGTACAGTATGTGTGGATAGATACAACGCTCAACAAATTTAAACTACTGCTTCACAAACCTGGGTAAATTATCCAAAATTGGGTAAAAGTGGTTTTTTCTATGGATAACAACCCACAAACCCATTATCCAATCACTATAAGGACAATTTAAACTGTTTTAAAATGTTTTACCCACAAAGGGTAAAAAGCAGTGGTGGTATTCACAATTTTTTACTACTGGTTCTGTGGGCATGGCTTGGCGGGCATAGTAGGGGAAGGATACTGCAAAATTCCCATTTCCTCCCGATCAGCTAGGGCTAGGGAGGAAGAAAACTAATGGGGGTGGGGCCAGTCAGAGGTGGTATTTACCGATTCTCTGAACTACTCAAAATTTCCGCTACCGGTTCTCTAGAACTGATCAGAACCTGCTGAAACCCATCTCTGGTAAAAAGGACATTCTAATAAGTGACATTGGGCAATGAAGGAAAACGTTTGAGAAGCTCTGGTTTAAATGCAGCCTAAAACAAATGGATTTATGGAAGTGCATTTCTGCTTCTTCTTTCCTTTGGCTGTTCCCAGGTCAAATATTACTTCTCAAAGGTCAAACAAAGGCACAAAGCTTTTCTGAATGGGGTGAACTATACAGTAGATCAGATGGACCACAAGTCTTCTCACTTTGTCTCCTGCACATAGAGGGGATGCCTCGTGGGTTCATGCACACTTCGCACACGTGCGCATGCGTAGTAATTTTTTTTACAAAAAAGCCCCCCCCAAAACAAGATGGCAATGCATGTGCAGTGCCAGAAACACGGCTTCTGCACATGTGCAGAAAAAAAACCGCAGAAAAAATTCTCCCCAAATTTTTCCCCTAAAAAAACCCCAAAACCCAAAAGATGGCTGTGTCCACGGACCAGAACCGGTTCTATGACATAACCAGCGGCTTACTACCTACTCTATAGAACCGGTCCGAACTGGTAGGAACCCACCTCTGCTCTGAGTTCTATAAAAGACTAATGAAATCTGGAATCCCCTTCCTTAATTTTATCTATTGTTCTACCTCAGAAAAAAGAAACACTCCTTTTTATTTCCCTTGAAACCATATATCTCCCTTAAACGACATACAAATACTTCTTTCTAGTTAAGCAGAAGCCAAGTTATACAGGAAAGCAGAATTTTTTAATTAATCCTTAACATGCCATTAATAATTCCATCATCAGAAAAAAAACTAATCATTGCTTAGCTGATTTCTGGCTCTATTGTGAAGATTTTATAGTAGATTAGAGACATCAGATATGATTTATACATAGCTTTTTCAAAGCAGCTGACATCTAAGAAATGACCCCCACTAGCCTTAGCTAAATCTCCTTTCAGTCAAACATCTGTTCCGTGTTTGTGCTGATTTGTTGATTTGTTTGTTTGTTTTGCCTGAAAGAGAATTGGGCCAGAAGTTTGTATGCTCTGTCATTATAAAACTTGTACAGGGCTGTTCTTTTTGCTTCTCTCTCCCTCCCCCACCTCATTTTCTTTTCATTTTTCTTTATCCAGGAAAATCAGCAGTGTCTTGTTTTGTAGAGTAAGCAAAGGATTTTCTCTGCGGATTAAAAATAATATTTCCCAGTGTTATGCTTTCCATAAGTACTGTTGTTTTTACATAAAGCACAGCGATCATACCGAAGCAGTTAAGAGAAACATTTAATCAAGAAGGGCTATAATTGTTGTGCCTTTATGCATAGTATTAGCCATATTTTAGTTTCACAAATCATCCCTTTAAAAAAAAAAAGATTTCATGCAACTTTTCATATTAAAAAGTCTTCTGAAAGCGGCTTACGATCAAAGTCTTCATAAAATAAAATAAAATCTTAAAATTAATTTGTTAAACTAATTTCTGCCAAAGCAGCCATTCTCATTTATTTAAAGGCTTCTGCATTAACCATGCATTTGAATAGAACTTTTTAGGTCTTATTAAGATATAATACGATTGTCCAAGCTGGGAACAAAGAAATCATTTGAAGTACACTTTAGAAATCAGATGTGTTCTGAGGTGATAACCAGAGTGCATTGTTCAGAAAGACAAATAATAGCATACTTTGAAAGGATTATTTTGCCCTGGACAGAATAATGTAAGATTCTATATAACATTTGGTTCATGTCTATGTATACATGCAAACTTATTTCGATTTATATTCAACAGGTGATTGCACTAGAGGCAGAAATTAGTGAAAAAGTTACCCAAACTAAAATTACTTTATGTCACATGATATCGAGAACACCTATTTTCAACATTAATTTAAACACTTTTAAATATTGCTCACTCTTTGAATTTTTACAACAATAAGATCTAACCGTACCCAGTTATTTGAAGGAGGTTTAAACACCCAAAAACATCCCTAATATTGTATCACAATCACTTTCACGAAGTAAATCAATTTCTTATTTATTTATTTAGTTTTTATTTAATGCCGTCCATTACGTTTCAAGATGTGTACCCTTAATTGGGAAGAACCAGTTTGGTCTAGTGGTTAAGGCACCAAACTAGAAAGCAGGAGACCATGAGTACTAGTTTCATCTTAACCATAAAAGCGACTTTGGGCCAATCACTCTCTCTGTTAACTCACATCACCTCACCTCACCGGGTTGTTATTGTGCAGTAAATAGGAGGAGTATTAGGTATGTTCTCTGCCTTTAATCATTTAAAATAATAATAAATGCAGGATTAAAAAAAACAAAAATTATTCTCAGCTCTAACCAAATTGTGCAAAAATGAGGAATGTTTTGTCCTATAAAAATTGATGCTTAAAAAAAAAAAAAAACCTCTGTCAGCTACAGGTTACATCCCGGTGTTCTGAAGATGTTAATCTCAGAACCATTGTATCATAGCTTTCAAAAAACCTGGAGTGTCAGGGAAGTATCTGAGGATTGGAAAAGGACTGATGTGGTTCCCATCTTTAAGAAAGGGGGGAAAAACAGACCCAGGAAACTACAGACCAATCAGGCTAACATCAATATCTGGGAAAATCCTAGAGAAGGTAATTAAAAAAAAAAACAGATCTGTGAACATCTAGAAATAAATAAAGTTATAACTAGAAGCCAGCATGGATTTGTTAAAAAAAAAGGATCATGCCAAACCAATCTTATTTCATTCTTCAATAAAGTGACTAAATTAGAAGACCACCAATGCGGCAGACAGAGTATACTTAGATTTCAGTAAGGCATTCGACAAAGTAGACACAATCTACTTTTTTGTAACCTAGACAAATGTGGAATAGACAACATCATCACCAGATAGATTTGTAGCTGGCTGGCTGACAAATCATACTCAGTGAGTAGACCTTAATGGTACTACATCTACATGGAGGGAAGAAAGCAGTGGGTTACCACAAAGTTCTGTCTTAGGCCCACCACTCTTCAATACCTTCATAAATGACTTAGATGATGGAATAGAAGGGGATCTCATCAAATTTGCGGATGACACTAAAATGGCAGATTGCATACACTAAACTGATAGGAATAACCAACACCCGAGAAGACAAGCTGAGGATCCAAAAAAGATCTTGACAGACTTGAACAATGGACCCTCTCCAACAAAATGAATTTAATGTGCAGATTTTAATGTTACATTTAGGTAGGAAAAACCAAAGGTATAAATGCAGATTAGGTGAGCCTTGGCTCAAAAACAGTAACTGTGAGAGGGACCTTGAAGTCCTAGTGGATGATCACTTGAATATGAGCCAGCAGTGTGCAACAGCGGCCAAAAACGCTAATATAATCCTGGGTTATATAAACAGAATCAAAATCACGTGAAGTATTAGTACCACTTTAGAAAACCTTAGTAAAACCACACCTGGAATACTAAACCAATGTTGGTCATCACACTACAAAAAAAGATGTTGAGACTTTGGGAAAAGTTCAGAGAAGAGCAACTAAGATGATTAAAGCCTGGAGACTAAAATAACGAAGAATAGTTTCAGGATTTGGCTAGTCTAGAGAAAAGAAGAACTAGGGTGACATGATAGCAGTATTCCAATATTTGGTGGGAGGGGGGCTGCTGCAAAGAAGAGAGAGTCAAATTATTCTCCAAAGCACCATAAGGCAGGACAAGAAAAAAAAATGGTTGGAAACTAATCAAGGAGAGAAGCAACCTGGAATTAAGGAGAATTTTCCTAACAGTAAGAACAACTTAACCAGTGGAACAGTTTGCCTTCAGAAATTGTGGGCACTTCATCACTGGAGGTTTTTAAGAAGAGACTGGACAGCCACTTGTTTTAAATTGCAGGGACGTGCTGAGGAGTTTGTGCAATATCTGTACGATAAAATCGCTCAGATTCGGGACGGTCTGGACTCTGA
>JANHFT010001823.1:740342-759609 GCA_032467955.1 Pseudoxenodon macrops | reverse complement strand
CCTCCCATTTTACCCACAACATAACATGCATAATAGAATAGCTGAAAGTGTGGCAGGCCAAAATGCAGGCCTGACAGTTGGACCATCTAGGTTAGTACTGTCGCCACTAAAAAGCCAAAGCAGTCTAGAAATTCAGATAACTGGTCTTAGTAGTTACAGAGATTGAATTTTGGGCTTTCCTATGAAACAGATGACCTCTGCCTCTAGAGCAGTGATGGCTAACCTTTTTGCCATCGTATGTCAAAAGTGGGGGGAGCATGGGGGGTCATGCACACACGTGCCCACACCCATAATGCATTGCCCTCCCCTTGCGCATGAGCACACAACCACCCCCCTGCACTGCCCCCCTGAACATGTGTGCAGGCCTCACTGAAGCCTCTGAATGTCTGGTAGGCCCGTTGGGTCTGTTTTCCATCATCCACAGGCTCTAGAGGCTTTCCTGAAGCCTGGAGAGGGCAAAAATGGCTTCCCCCACCTTCAGGAAGGGTGAAAATCAGCTGGAGCTGACATAGGGCAACACCTCACGTGCCTCAGATATGGCTCCACGTGCCACCTGTGGCATGGGTGCTATAGGTTCGCCATCACAGCTCTAGAGCTGCCAATTTTCTTAAATTTGTAAATGGCTCATAGGTGCAAATAAGAACTTGTTGCAATTTATGTTTATCATTATACAAATTCAGGGAAGCTATATGACATAACTGGATAGATTATTACATTTTACTTTGCATGTTGAATTAGTAGGGCTCATGGGAAGGCTTGGCACTTGGATGAAAGTTATGTTCTAGAAGGGGACTATGATATTGTTCAAGGCAACTACTTCCAGCAAAGAATCAAATATAATCATAGATTTCATTACATCGTGATTTCCTATCTGCTTCGATATACATCCTTAGAGAGACACCATCCATTGGTGTCATAATTGGCTACAAAAGAGACAAGTCACTTCAGTGATATGGAACACATTTATTAATTGAGACAATAGTGATGAGGCTATAGAAAGCCTTCCAAGATGGCAAATTCCCTTTTGTATTATTTTAGATTAATTTAAAGTGCTGGCATACAAACTTTACAACTTGATTCTTGGCAGAATATGAACATTTTCAGACTCACTGATACTCAGGGAATCTTATGCTATGACAGAGGAAACTCCCAGAAGATAAACAAAGGAAAACACTTCAATGAGGTTGTTGCGGTGTTTTCCTCATTAGCTGCTACCGTGTCTTGAGTGGGGAACTAGTGCTTTGGGACACGTTTTCCTGGTATTAGCAAAAAGGGGCATTGTGTTTACTGGCAAACACACTTTATGATTTTTCTAAAAATATATATTTGTGGTCCCATAGGTAATCTGAATTTTTAAAAATATAGTCAAAAAATTAAATAGTAGATTTCAAAAAAATAAAATAAAAATAAAAGGGCGTATAGCAGAGGTGGGTTCCTATCGGTTCTATAGAACCGATAGTAACTCCACGGTGACATCACAGAGCCAGTTCTATCGGTGTCTCCATGGCCACCGCCATCTTGGATTTTGCTTCTTCATTTCTTTTCAATGTATAGGTCTGATTTCAGATAAAAGTATTTTTATGGTATTAATTGTCATTGTTTCTTACCAGTTGATACACTGTGGTTGCAAACTAAATGTTTCTTCCATTATTAGCAGTTTCTCAGTTAGAATATAATTCTCATGATATAATCCTAACCAAAATCCTCATAGTAATTAATATATTTAAAATATACTGATGGAACGAACACTCTTCCCTTTTATCAATGATTTTAAATGGGATAAATTGCCTGACCCTCATTTACCTGATGTTTTAATTCCTTTTTTTGATGAGTGGCAATCAAACTGCATCATTAATCTATTAGCAAAATTAGTTGTCACTAATTGCTGGTTACTAGATCTCTAGAATGCAATTATTGAATGAACCCACTGGTAAGTGGGTTCCTACCGGTTTGGACCAGTTCTACCGAGTAGGTAATAGGCCGCTGGTGACGTCACGAAGCCAGTTCTACTCTGTGGATGTGGCCATCTTTTTTTCTTTTCTTTTTTTTGGGGAAAAAATTTTCGGTTTTTTTTCTTCGGCACATGCAGAGTTTCTGGCACTGCGCATGCGTCGCCATCTTGTTTCTGGCCTTTTTTGGGGGGGAGTTTTTTGGGTTTTTTCCTACTGCGCATGTGCATGCCCATGTGGTGCAGGAGGCAGCGAACCGGCGGCGAGGTAGGTTAGAATCCACCTCTGGAGCCAGCCCAAAAAAACAGATATTTCAATGCATCCCTACATGAACTTATCAGTTGCCTTTCAGAATCACAGAAATCAAAGCTATAACTTTTATTCTCACTCAAACCAAGGCCCACTCAGTCCCAAGCACATGCAACTAACAATTCTAAAGCACAAGGACATTTTAGGATGCCTTTCCCTAACGGTTATTTTACCTTCAGGGGATGGGGATAACTGTGAAGCCAAGAGAAGCAATGTAATCACTAACAACAATTGGAATGTCTGTAGACATATTTCAACAACATTGTTATTATGGCTAGAATTTTGAAGGTTTTCACAAGCTAGCATTGTGAAATGTGTGACAAGGTGGGATTTAGTTTTCAACAGCAGCTGAAAGTATTGCAGAGTTTCATTTTCTCCTAAGCAAAAGGGATAAGAAATAGAAGAAAAAAATTATTACTCAGCCTTCTCTGTGTGGCTTGAGTTCCTAAGAACAAATGTTCTAGGCCACAACTGTTCACAAATCTAGACATTTTACAATCTTATTAGAAAATAAATTTGTATTTCAGTACTTCCTAATTAATATAATGCTATCTTGGAGTCTCTTTGATTTCATTTTTTTCTAAATCATCATCTACTTGTCTATTTAAATTAAAGTATGAAATTATATTTCTGTAGTCATGACTACCTTTGGGGCGTAGTATTATCATCCACTGTAATCTTGTGGAGACTAGTTTAAATACTATCCTTCCTTTACCTACAAGAGTATGATAACCAGTAATCTGTTGTTAAAGTATCCCTATCATTCCCAAATATTTGTTATTTAGAGATTACTCTGTTCCATTCTTCTCTAATCCATACATTTTCATTCTGACTACTACACATATTTACACACATGGCAGAGGTTGGTTCCTACTGGTTCGGATGTTTTAATTCCTTTTTTGATGAGTGGCAATCAAACTGCATCATTAACCTGTTAGCAAAATTAGTTGTTAGTAATTAGTTGTTACTAAGATCTCTAGAATGCAATTATTGAATGAGCCAGCCAGAGGTGGGTTCCTACCAGTTCGGACTGGTTCTACTGAGTAGGTAGTAGACGTCACGGAGCTGGTTCTGCTCTGTGGGTGGCGCCATCTTTTATTTATTTTATTCTTTTGGGGGGGGGGAATTGTTGAGTTTTTTCCGTTTTTTTCTTCTTCTGCGCATGTGCACAAGCCGAGTTTCCGGTACTGCACATGTGTCACCATCTTGTTTTTTTGGGGTGACTTTTTCTGGTTTTTTTCTACTGCGCATGTGCGCACCCACAAAGCGCGCCTACGCCGTGCGGGAGGCAGCAAACCGGCAGCAAGGTAAGTTAGAACCCACCCCCCCGACACATGAAGACTACATTAGTTATACTACATACTATTACACATAGTAATATTGTAAAAGAAATATAAATCCATTAATTATGTTTCAGTCAAGGCTTCTTAAATGTGATTTATTGGGAAGTAGATCACAAACAAATTTGAAGAATAATTCCAAATTTTAGTGGAAGCCTAATCAAAAACATATTTCTATTCTGCCTAGACAAACTTACAGCCAAATCAAGATTTTTCACAGTTGCTGCTTTAAATAGTATGCATCAATTCAAAATTAATGTAAAAAAGAAATAAGAGTAGGTAGAATTACACAAATTAAGCATGCCATTTCCCATTTCCCCATTATCCTTTGTTTGGTTATCCTTTCTATTATATATGCACAATTTATGATTTAGACTGCTTTATTATTAATTTCCAATGAAAGGGCATTATTTTATGATGTTACAAAATTATATTATTATTTTAAACATTGAAACTGAACCATTGAAAATACTAAAAAAAAAAATTTCCCCTAACACTTAATCCCCCACTGCCCCAAATCATTAGTTTTATTATTGGAGATCACATCATCACAAAGTTTGTAAAATCCCTGGGTTAATTCATTTTTACAGAACGTTTACAAGTACATCACTCATCTAAACACTCTTGCTTTCAAAACAATCTGTTTAGTTGGCCTGGTGCATGGAACAGCTTTTGGTTAAAAGAACAAAACAAAACAAAAACCCTCCTATTATACTTTTGACTTCTTACTATTATCTCATTCACTTTTTACCTGCCTAGCCATGACATATTTTAATGGCTTACAACAATAACAGATAAAAACAGATAAAATATTATATGAACAGTTTGAATCTCTATAAACCAGTTCAAGCTGAAAAAAATAATAAAACCCCAAAGAAGAAGCTTTCCTCAAAAGGCAAAACAGCTTTTAAGGGAATTCATTTTGGCTTGGGGAATTCCACAGAAGCTTTCTTTCTATATGACTAACCATCAGAAAATGAGGTCATTTTTTAAAGGACTTCTGCTACTGATCTTATCTTTGGATAGGTTCATAGTAAAGTATCCAGAACCTAGCGAGTAAATAAATGGGAGTTTCAGGGTCTCTCAACTAGATTTCTTTACATCATTGGTGCATTACACTATTAACTCAAGCACTTAGTATCAGATTGTCAAGATCATGCAGGGCAGTGGTGGATTCCTACTGGATTTCTCCTAATCGGTGATATGGTAGCATTGGCGGCAGGAGGCTCCGCCCACCCACACTGGGACACTCTGTGCATGTACAGAACTGCCATGTGGGTGCGCTCACGAACCAGTAGTGCCAAAAAGAGAAACCCACTACTGATGTAGGGTATTCTAGGTCTTTGCAATTCATCAGTTTCTCTGCCTAATTATTGAATCACCCATGACTGTACAAACTGATGCACAATTAAAAGTGCAATAACTCTAAGCACTGTAGCAAAGAGCAATGGATATGCTTGTTATCCCTTGTCGCGTGTCAGTGATGTGCTAAAAAAAGCATCTCATTCATGATGTTAATCATGCCTAATCCAAGTGAAAGAAATAATAGATTAAGACATGATAGATATCAGTTTGAATTAAAACAATTTGAGATTTATTAGGCCCTATTCAGCACTATACAGCTATACAGAGAGACTGGCTAACCTACTGGAGGCATTTTACAAAACTGATTTTGAATTTTGTTAACATGACCCAAAAACAGGAAATTTTAAAGCCTGCATGAAGGTATAATATATATTAAATATTGTATTTCTTGAACTTTGTGTCATTGTTAATAGTTTAATAGTAGCAATATACTGCTTTTGACATGAATTTATCTGTTTCCATGATTTTAGAAGCACCCACACTCATTCCCGCTCTTCAAATTTTATCCTTCCATACCTGAGAAGAAATAGGTTCTTGAATGTACACTGCATTCAGGACAACAAAGGCTAGAGTTCTTATTTCAAGAGCACTTAAAAAGACTTAAGAATAGTTGATCATTATTAACCTATTGTTAAGACTTGCACTATTAGTTCAAGGCTGTCTCTAAATTTCCATTCAAAAATGCCTGTATCAAAATGCTCAATTCAAAAGAATTTATGACACTGAATTGAAGAGAGGGAGCATTTTTATCTGGAATCCCACATTATGACACTGCAAACTTCCCAAACTTGGCTATCTATTGTACTTGTACATCTATCATTATATTTGTCATAATTGACTAGGAAAATGTTCAAGTTTTCTACTTAATCGGAGATTTATATGTACATAGATTATGATAATGTCAGGTTAGATGAAAGACATAAATTGAATAGCAGCATATTCTGTATAACTGAGGTGCAATTAATAGAAAAGCTACAGTAGGTAGCGATAGGGTTGAGTTTCTCTTTACTACAGATTGACATCTTCAGGGTAGAAAAAGACTGGTTTGTTATTACCAGGAGAATGTATGACAAAAATCTTTTGAGCGCTAAAACCTACGGTTGCCAATAAATGTTTCGATGCAATGAATATATAACATGTAGACAATCTTAAAATTTGCATATTCAAATACCCTCACTTATGTATTGCCTTGGTAAGAAATGATCTCTTCTATTCATTTTGCATGGTTGGAGCAGGATTCATTCCACAACAGGAACAATATGCAACCACCACTTAGTAGGATCAGGTTATTTCCATTTCAGCAGATTACTTTCTTAAGAGAAAGTAGTGCATTCAGGGGAAGTAATCATATACTTCTGCCAAACTCTATGGTAGACCATGTATAGCATATTATTGTAATGTGATACTACAACCATGGTAAGTACTTTCCTAGCAGCTACAGCAAAAATATTGAATAAGGCTAAAGAACTGATGTCAGATGTTATGAATGGAATTTGCTCTCAGTATGAACTTAGTAGGATTGTGCAGAAGTGAAGCATTTTTTCAAAACTATTTCACAAAGGAGTGAGGGCCCGAGGACTGTTCCCACTCTGGCACACAGCAGCAGGTTGGTGGGGGAATCGGGTATTAGTGGCAGGGATGGGGCAGCGCCCTTGGGGCAGGATGTTGGCAGCGGAGAGTGGATGACATCAGTTGAGGTAGGGGCATTGGTGGAGCATCAGCAACAGCAGCTCTCCACAACAGTCTCAATTTCTCATGTGGCTCTTTGGGAAAATTAATTGCCCACCCCTGTTCTAGTGGTAAGATGTTAGTTGGCTTAGTTTAGTTAGTTGGTTAGTTTCTTTATGCTATCATTGGAATCATGATCTATAAAATGGAAGGTATATAGGTTGAGGTCCAGGTCTCAAGTTATCCATTTCCAATTATATTAAATATCTCTCCATATCCAGATATTTAGAAAGCTAAAACAGTGGTAACTAGAAAGAAATAATGCAAAAATGTGCTTGCAAAATATGATTATTGTAATAGGAAAGGTACCTGAAAGAGCAAATTTAGGGAAGATTCTGGATGAGGAAGGTTGTTTTGGAGTTCAAAATTTGACTGAATAAATAAAACTGGAAATCACAATTTGTGCTGTACCATCTTCTGCTCCAGAAATTTGAAGACTTGCTGTCTCCTGGTGCCAAAGGAGAAAAAAAAAGAAAGTGTCATTCGTTTAGTGAATATTTTTTACATATTACTTTTAAGACAATTATAATAATAAATTCAGATATTTATGCTTAAATTAGATTGTCAAGACCCTCCATTTCGTCCATCAATTTTAGCCACTCAATAGTTTTTTAAAAATTGTATTTCCTGTTCTTAGTAGTAGAGAAAGAAATTGGCACTTGACTTCTTTTAAGTTCTTTTCTTTTGCTTAATGTAGATTTGATGTTCTACAAATGTTAATGGAGTTTTGTAAAAAGCCATCACATTTCGCCTGGTCA
This sequence comes from Pseudoxenodon macrops, assembly GCA_032467955.1. NCBI lineage: Eukaryota > Metazoa > Chordata > Lepidosauria > Squamata > Pseudoxenodontidae > Pseudoxenodon > Pseudoxenodon macrops. The sequence continues at coordinate 752,160 of JANHFT010001823.1, read as the reverse complement.
GGCTGGTAAAAACCGAGTTTAAATGGTGATGGCCAGCTAAGGCTTCCCCCCCCCCCTTTCCTTTTCTTTTTGTGAATTCCCGTGCATGCAGCAGATGTAATTAATGGAAAGCAATTTGCTGATATCTTTTCACACTTCCTTTGTGGAAATGTACAAAACTAATCTCCCCAAACAAAATGCAAAACAACGGTTGAAAGTCTGTCCTTTAACCTTTCAATGAATTTTAAAAATGCCTATTGGAGATGCACATTAATAATGGCTTTTAAGCTCAGGGGAATACTTTATATTCATCCGTGCTTCATCAGGCAGGTTCGTGGCCTCTGCCGTACCGCGGTGGCTCTCTCTATTCCAAAAACAGTATGGGGGAAGGATGATAAGTACTACTCGGTAATTAAAAATGTTACTAGAATTGTTACTGAGAAAACCCCTAATGCTAAGAATGTTTCTGGAATAAAAAGTCAGCATGCTAAAATTCAAGAAAGATGTGCCAAATTGTGCTCTTGCACGAAGAGTCCAGAACAACAACTTATATGCAATGGCACACTGATTTTCAGTACATGGACTCTTGTCATCCAATGCTGGGTTTCCCCCCCAAATATATAAGCAGCATTCAGGCAAAATTAAAGAATTAACTGTGGGAATGGATCACAATGATACAAAGGAAGAAAAGAAAGCGCTGTAAAAATGGGAAATTGGGATTTTTATCTCTTTTCAAAAGCAGCTCCAAAATATTTCACGCAAAGCGCTAGAATTAAAATAGCCTGTATGACAACGTTGCGATTAAAGCTATGGACAATTTATAAGACATTGCGGTAGTCTGATCATTTCATCTCAGAAAGTATATCACAGAGTGGAAAATTAAAGATACCGAATATCTTTTCCTTGAGGTTTGGGGGTTTTCATCTTGGAATGAATGGCTGCTAGCACTATTGTTCATTTGTACTGTGTAATTGTTTAGGCTTTTCTTCCTTTTTTCTTGGGGAAAAAAAAAGCAATGTGATTGAAAAAGTAGAGGCTGACATCATTTTCTGACTGAGGCAAGTTGATTGTGCAATGAAAGCCTTGTCTGGAAGGATTCTTTACAGCAAGAACTGTGAAATCAATTCAGATGTAGGCCTTACCATGGGGCGAGGGGGGGTGCAGGCTGGGGAGCACAATAAATGTCAAAGTATTGGGAGTGTAGTAAGATAAAGTATATAGTAAGTTGAGAAACATGTGATTCTCAAAATGTCATAATTTCATCATATATCTACCGGAAACAATTGATGTTAATATCATAATGAATGGATACAAATGTATGTAGCATTTTATCAAATGAAAACAACTATAAACAGCGGATAACACTTTAACTGTGAAAAATAAACCTGGGTTAGCGAATGAGCTTGCAAATGGTGCAGACTTTAAAAAGAAAAAGAAAAAAAACCTAATCTGTTGGTTTTTTTAAAGGCAGAAAATATGCCACAGGTATATAACTCGTGAAATTTCATAAATATCATATCTGGAATTCCACAACTCAGGTTAAAAACATTTTCTGAGATTTCTACCGTTTCCCTCCTATTTAAGTTAATAGTCTTTGGGGATCATAGTCAGATGTTATGGCCCAGGTTCTGAAAGAAACAGTGATAAAATGCTTAAAATTATGAAGCAGTTTCATAGAATATGGATATCAGTTGCCTCCGTTTTAATTTTTTATATTTCAGGTCCCACTAACTATTCCTTTGACTTTTCCACTCTAAAATATAAGATGTATTCTTGCTTTTCTGTACGGATACACTTGCAAGCATCAATTGATGAGAGTGTCATCTGTTGAAGCTTTTATCCCATAAAAAATACATAACTCACAAGATTTTTGGCTCTTTTTTTTTTTTGAAATAATGTATGCCGGGTTTTTTTTAAAATACAGCAAGAAACTCCACAGAATATTAAAAACCACAATTTTCTTCGGTACCTAGAACTTCTGAACTTAATATTTCTTTTTAGGTTTTGTCCTTTGTGTTATTTCAAATTATAGCAAAACAAAATAAAACAATAGTCAAAGAGAGTATTCTGAGTTTTAGCAAAAGAGAAAAGTCAGGTTTAAATTTTACTTCATCTACATTTCTGTGTGGTCTATTTACTATATGGGAATTATTTATATTCAAAACAACAGTTTTTTTTAATGCTAAAATTCTACAGCTGTTTCAATTGCTTCTTAGTATAAAAGTTTAAGAAGAATTTAACCGTATTAATACATACGTTTAAATAGTAGCTTATAATAGTTTTATGATAAAAATATCAAATACTAAGGCATGTTACTACATTCTCTTACAATGTTAACATGTAAATGCATAAAGCCAGAATAAGGCTGCTATTCTTTGCATAGCAATGTACTTCTAACACATATCTTGCACGTTGTACACCAAGGAAAGAGAATGGCAGTATAATAAATTTACGCAGTGCCATCTTCAACTACCTCTTTACATTCCTAATTACTCATCCCAACTGCTTTAACTTACTTTAATGTTCACACTGAAGTAAATGTGGGCAGTTTTGAAAACGTTGAACTTTCTCAGTTATCTGACATTGGAATTCCTTGAGGGATAACTTCCTGATTAAGTATCACATCTATTAAGCTGACTTGTGCTGAATGGACAATTAGTATATTCTCTGACAATGAAGTGCAGGTTATGTATCTAATCACAAAAAGCAATTAAAGCATGTGCACACAATACAATATAAAAGTCAGCTTACAAACAGCAACGGTAGTCGGAGAGGAAATTATCAACATAGCAGAGACAAAAGTGAAATTTTTCATCCATCCTTCTTTAAAGCTTGAATTATGATTGCCTGGCACTGCCATATTATTTGCATTTCTGTAAGATATGCAAATAATAGTTGCATAGAAATGATAGGCACTCACCTACCAAATGGATTTAGGACTTTGCAGCAATATACAGGTAGTCCTCAATGCACAACAACAATTGGGTCCAAATTTATGTTGCTAAGTAAGACATTTGTTAAGTGAGCTTTGTCCCAATTTACAACTTTTCTTGCCACATTTGTTAAGTGAATCACTGCAGTTGTTAAATTAGCAGTATGGATTGTTAAGTGAATTTGGTTTCCCCATTGATTTTGCTTGTCAAGTGGTCACAAAAGGAGATCATGTGACGCCCAAATGTGAGTCAGCTGTCAGGTATCCGAATGTAAATCGCGTGACCATGGGGATGTGGCAATGGTCATAAGTATGAAAAATGGTCATAAGTCATTTGTTTCAGTGTGGTTGCAACTTTGAACAATTTTAAGTGAACTGTTGTAAGTCAAGGTCTACCTCTACCAACTGTTTATAGCTGAGCTAAGGCAAATCAAACTGAAGAAAGATCATAAAAAATGTGCAACTAACTTTACTAAAGTTGAGATTATGTTAGAATTACTCAAATACTACATACAGTATAAATGAATTCAATATTTGAGAAACTCTAGTGTAATCCAGTAATAGTCCCTGTCTGTCTGTTAGTCAACTATTTACATTTAACCAGACCATGAATATTTTGGAGAACTGAAGTGACAGTTTTCATGGAAAATGAAATAAATAGGAATAAAATGCATCATGAAATTCCTAGAAAAAATTATTTTACTATTGTAAACTACAACTGTTTTTTTACATCCTAGGTGAAAATAACAATGACATTGTAAACGACACAATGAATACAGAAACAGAATAATCATTATTCCTGACACACCAATGAAAAGTTGAAAATACTTTGCAGTTTAATTGGTTTAATTATTAAAAGAACCAGTGAGAGTAACTATTCTGTAGTGTAACATTTGAAAGCGATATTGTTTTGCTGTTCTGCAGATTGTTTGAATTATCTGTCCCATTTTTAATTGAGGAGATTACTCAACAAAACCCAATGTTCATTCAACAAAATTTATGAAATATGTTGTGGATTACCAATATCATCAGTTAAACCTGTTTCAAATTTATTGCTTTCATTCAAGTTAAATTATAAAAGAGTCCATTTGTACTACCACATGTATGTACATGAATTCAGCTTTCATCATTTCCAACAAGTTTAATCCAGTAATTTATGGTTTTGACACAGTTTTGGGGGCAATCTGTTCAAGAAACACAGACAGCTTGGTAGAAGGGTTAGACTGGATTAATGTGCTATGTGCCAAGTTTCAAAGCAGACCATTAAAACTGTTTGTAGAAAGAAAGAAAAAAAAGAGTAGGATATGTAACAATCTGTATTTTCTTAAGTTTCTAATCATTTTAGTCACTGTAGCAAAAATGGAGTTATGATAGAAAATGAACTTTATTATTAGGAAAATGTTAGAAAAGCAAGGAATATAAGAATATAACTTTATTACGGTCATTGACCAGCAATAGACATCACTGTTTACAATATATTAAAAAATAATACTAATAGTGGATAATAACATCCCTGTTAAGAAAATACATATTCTCAAAGCGTTAACAAAGAAGCAGAACTTTCTTTCCTTGATGCTCAGCAGGAAATAAGGCTATTCAAATTACAATGTTCTGATGTCTGAAGAGTCAAGCCAGCTAGCTGGGTGCTAACTTATTTTGCAAATTATCTTCCTTGTAAAACTTTTCAATTTATATCCATTAAGAAAACCCTTATATGCCTCAGCAGACAAAGGAAAAAAAGAAACACTTATCTCTTATATGTCTCTCCTCACAGGTGGAGAACACCAATTTAAGTTCAAGGCAAATGAGGTCATGATGACTGAAAATTTCAAAACAAAACAAAAAAGGATGCCAGGATTTCTGTCATCTGATGCTTTCTGCATACACATGAAAATCCAAAATTTGTCTGCTTTTCTATTCTGTTCTTAAACAGTTTTCTTTTAAAAAAAATAAAATCTAATCACGCAACTTTAAAACACTCCCACCTCTAGCCATCAGGAGGGATGAAACATGTAGTTCGACAACATCTGTGGAATAAATGAGAAGACGTGCTTTAATAGATCAAAACATGTTGGAAGTTATGAAAGACGTGGTAACTCTGATCATCTTGGCTAAATTTCTTGCACTTCGTCTCAGTTTATTGGCTGAATTTAGAATCTCTAAAAAGAGCCAGAGCAGAAGACACAATATAAGCTAGTGTGATATAATAAAACACTATTCTAGCAAAGGAAGATTACTGGTAAAGGTAGTACTAGAATTAGTGAATCCTTGTAAAAGAAAAGGCAACAAACAAACAAGTAAAGTCTCCAAGTCCGGTCTGTGCCTGGGTGACTGAGTCCTGCTGCACACTGCAATTTTCTTGGAAACATTATGAAGTTATTACCTATTGCTTCCTTCCAAGTTCTGTTTTGGTTCCTTCATCTAGCTTATACCTCTGTTGTTTCTCCTGGCAGGCTCCTTTATCCAAATATAACAATGCGCAGTGTAAAGGAAATATGGAAGTGCCTTGAAGGACAGAAGGAAACACTACTTCCAAAGTGATAATTAAACAAACAGAACTTGAGCCCATTCCAAGAAATTAATTTGAGTATATGTCTCGGACAGGCCTAGTTCAAATGGAGATAATGTCAGGAAGAGAGAAACACATTTAGGCCTGCAAGATGCCATTATTATAGCTGTTATAATAACAGTAGTCCTGACTTAATTGGCATTGGTTGCTTAGTCTGGTGTACTTTAAGGGCTCACACCAGATTGGAGCATAGCTTCCAATTCCATGGTGCCCATGAGAAATAGCCCAATTGAAAAGATGGTCCTCTTCCATAGACACTTCTTAGCACTCACCACTGTACTAAGCAATTACAGATAGTCCTCAACTAACAACTGTTAAATCAAAAACCATTTGAAGTTGCAAAAGGATTGAAAAAAATGGACTTATGAACTGTGCCCAAAGTTATGGGTTGTTGAAGTGTCCCCCAGACATGTGATCAAATTTTGGACAATTGGCAGCCCACCCACACTTACAACTGGTGGAGTGCCCCCACTCCCTCACTTCCATTTGCCTATCTAGGGAAGGATAATCAGCAGTGCAGCAAGAAAACAGTGAAAGGGAGCTGGGGCAGCAGAGCAAAGAGTAGCTGGAGTGGCCTCAGAGTGCAGAGTGGTATAGGACTGGTCTGGTAGGCATTGTAGAAGAAATTCCCAGAGCTGTTAGTTTGGGATTCCTTGCCACCTGACAAGGCAAGGTGCAGTGCAGCCAAGAGACAGAACTAGGGGGAAGTTATATGGACTGAGGCTATTGAGGGCAGTCTTTTACCTTACTGAGGCTTGGTACTGGGAGGGACCAAACCTAAAAAGCCTTAGATTGGAATAGGTAGTCACTTAACAAGTCACAATTCTCAGTTAACCACCATAAAAAAGGGTGCTGGGATTGTAGTTATGTGACATCACACTTTTCAACCACACCAACTTGTGATAATCCTGGTTCCAACTTTGATTATAACTGAAGGACTACCTGTATGTCATCACAGCATTGGTAGGAAAAGCATACAAATGTTTTAGATCTCTATGCTTCTAATAAGGCAAGAATTTATATCTGAACTATACTTTCTTGCAGAACAATTTTAAATGGTTTTCTAGTAGAACATTAAACCAATCCTGGATTACATCACAAGGCAAACACTTTCATGGTTTACACAGTCATGAATCCTGATAATTTTTTCAAAGCAATATGCAGAGTTTGACAATTCATCTAATTAAAAAAAAGTACTAATAGTTTCATCTTTAATATGCATAGAGAGGAATTTCCCAAAACATATGTTGGTAAAGGTTTTCAGGAATGAGGGGACAATAATGCAAATTGCTATGGACAGACTCCTCCAATTAATGTGGTAAGAATACTTCAAGTTGCATTTTAAAAACTCTTCAGTAGTAAATTAAAACTTTTCAAACAGTTCTGTGTTGTTCAGTAAACACTCTTCCTCTATCCTCCTACAGGCAATGAGTAATCCAAACGTTTGAAAAAGAATGTTTTTGTTTCCCAAGATGTTTGATTCAAGCTGGAACTCCTCAACCTTTTTACCCGTAATTCTTATCAAAGTTATGTGACCTTGAACACATATATTTCAGCCTAACAAGAGAGGAAATGTGAACAGTGTTGCTTCCAGAGATACTGAGTAGAATCCTATTTGGCTAGTTACATCCAAGCATGTGATCCAAGACATACATAATTAGAAGTCTCCTCATTTTAATTACTGCAAGATTCCTTTTTAATTTTTATTTATTTAATAAAATAAAAATTTAAAATAATACGTACCAAAAAACCAAACAACAAACACAAACATATACATAATAGGAGTTTACATTCCCCTGCTATTTACAAGTCTATATCAGTTTCTATCCTATTGTTAATTTCTTATATACTTCTATTTCAACTTCAATTGTTTATATTTAATCACTCTTTTTCGGTATTTTATTACATATTTACATTGGCTATTATTCTGTCCATTTCTTTCATTTCTTTTATGCATCAACTCGGTTTTTATGTCTCTCCTCTATCCACTCATACAATTTGTCCCAAACTTGGTAATATTCCGTTTCCTCCTTCCCTTTTATTTCCTTTGTTAATTTGTCCATCTCGGCAAGCTCTAAGATTTTCTTTATTATTTCTTCCTCATTTGGCACCTTTTCCATCTTCCAATACTGTGTGTACATTATTCTTGCTGCTGTCAAAACGTGTATAATCAGGTAATATATTTCTTTTTTACATTTATTTTCCATAATGCCCAGTAAAAATAGTTCTGGCTTTCAACTTATTCCGATTCCTGTCATTTCTTCCAACCATATTTTAATTTTTTTTCAATATTTTTTGACTACTGGACAAGTCCACCATGCATGATAGTAAGAGCCATACTCCTTCTTACATTTCCAACAGGTCAAAGATGTGTTTGGAAACATTTTTGCAATTCTGCATAGATTCTATTTCCTCCTCCAATTCTAACTCCAATAGAGCTATAAAGTAGGTTTAGGTAAGAGACAATGATTTGTCCACTGGTAGCTTTCTGGACTGAAAGCAGATCTGAGCATGAGTCTCACAGATCCTTGTTCCAAAATTACTCTATCTCAATTGTTTTTCTGGAGATATACCTGTTTAGGATTACATGCAAAGGGAATTGCAATCCAGGATCCACTCTCAGTTGGATCTCTGAAATGTGGGAAGCATATTTCAGATTTTCCAGATAGCATTGTTAATATTGTAAGGCAGAGGTGTCAAACTCATGGCCCATGCGCCGGATGCGTCAGGCACTGGCCATGCCCACAACTGGTTTAGCGAAGGGGGGAAAGTCACAATACGTCACATGATGACAACATGACATCACAAGTTTGACACCCATGTTGTAGGGGAAGGGGAGGGTGGGGCTGCCCCCGCTCCCCTGCCCAGATGTCATGCTGTCCTATTTAGCCACATTTGTGAGGCTGGGTGCATGCGCAGAGGGTGCGTGCAAAGGGCATGAGCAGAAGGCTGGGCGCATGCACGGAAGGCACGCAGCGAACTGGTGGTAAGAATATGTGAAACCCACCCCTGCTTTAAACTAGTTTAGTATTTCATGCTGTTGAATCTGGGAGGGGGATGGCAAAATAACTTTCATCCGATGTTTTTGGTGCTAGCCAACCATTATGGAAATAAATAGTTCCATTTCATTTATTGATACATCCATAACATCTTGTTTGGAAGCTCCTCAAGCATCTTAGCTCTAAATATTGATATACCTATTCAAGTCTCCAAATAACCTGTTCACCTGGAAATCTCATATGGACCCCTCTGCATGCATAAACGCTTTCTTTATAAATTCTTAAAAGGTTATACTATTCGCCATAGGGTAAAAAATAAAAGACTCCACACAGTGAATTATTTATAATATCACCTTACTTGTGATTGACATCTTGGTTTTAATCAGCATTATCAAAGTTTTACAAATCATCTAAGGATGTTGATCATGTCTAACAAAAACAATGCTTACAAAAGCTTACCGTTTTTGTAAACATGGATGAAATTCATGAATTATCAACAATAGGCAAGAACAGTAGCACCTCATGACTCCTGCTTTGATTGTCTCCAAGTCCACCCTTGACTTTTTAAATGTTTTATGCCTAACAATATTCCCGTGTTTAGAAAAAAGGCATTTGTCTTTACTGGGATAGTGGGGAAGCTGATATCAGGCTATTCACATTAAGATCTCCAAAGACTTTACTACTCTGGAGACCAACTGTTACACTAAAATTCAAAATATTGTGATGGGGCCCAACTTGGTTGTTTCAAAGGAAAATTAAAGATATTTTGGAGAAGATGATTATAAATGACTCCTACTTAAGATACTGTATCATTCCTGGAGACCATGTGTGTTTCATTAACAGTTGATGAGGCATGCAAATGAGTTATCATTGAGCTCATATCTTAAAACAGGAATTGGGGAATTCTGATCTTTCAGACGGTTACTTTTTTTTAAGTGTAAATGCTGTTGAACTGTAGATCCTAGCTAGAACTATTAAAAGCTATAATTCTCTAAATACAGAGAAAGGCTCTCGCCGCCTGATATGAGTAACTATTTAGCTACTTTAGGAGGAGAATGATGGTCTAAAAGGAATGTTGATAAGATCCAATGTGGCCATTTTTAATTCTTCTTTTTTTTTCAAAAATAAAAAACTTGTAAATAATTTGGGTGATCCATAGTAATAACAAAAAAAGCCAAGAAAACATGACCACAACCTCAACCTTCACTCCCTCTTCTTTGTGGAAGCTCCTGAGATATCAGAACACTGCTATCATGTCTCCCCTAGTCCTTCTTTTCATTAAACTAGACCTGCCCAGTTCCTGCAACCGTTCTTCATATGTTTTAGCCTCCAGTCCCTCAATCCTCTTTATTATCTCATCAAATGCTTCATGATAAGATTTTGCCAAATTTCAATTCCGCAGGACTCAAGGGTTCTGGATTTTGGATGCATTCTGTAAGTGAGCCCTTTTGAAGTATTTTGGTTCAAAAATTGCTGTCCTTCGATTTACCCTTTAGCTCAGTTAAAGGTTAAACACAGATAAACAGAGATTTTAGCAGTTTATGGAAGGAGTCCATGCAATTTTAAAGCTTTTATCTAACTTTGTTTGCTTGCTGTGTGAATATAGGCATTAAGGTCCAGGGCTTCCTGTCACTGAATATTGGTCTGAAACCCAAAATACAAAGTTTTGCAAGCCTAGGCAAGTAGAGATAGTCCTCGACATATGACCATAATTGAATCCAAATTGTAGGTTGTTAAGTGAAACATTTGTCAAGTGAGTTTCCCCCCCATTTCATGACTTTTTTTTGCTACTGTTGTTAAGTGAATCACTGAAGTTGTTAAGTTAGCAATATGGTTGCTAAGTGAATCTGGCTTCCCTATTGACTTCCAAAAAGTTATCCTTTGACCCTGGGACACAGCAACTGTCATAAGTACATGCCTGTTATAAATTTGAATGGTCACTAAATGAACTGTTATAAGTCGAGGACTACCTGTAGTGATAGTTATTAAGAGAAGCATCTGTGCACAATTTAAGGTCTTTTCAGCAGCAGTTATTAAGTGAATGTAGCAGTCATTAAGCGAATCCATTGTTTGCTATTGGGTGTTTTTTGTTGTTGCTGGAAACTGGAGGTAAACTCCGGTTTCTGGCAAAAATGTAAATTGCTGACAATCAGGTACCAAACAAATAAAATGCTTATGAAAATAATAATTCTCCTGATTAATTTTATTTTGCTTCATTTGTGGGGGTTTTTTGGATGCTGCAATGATCATTAGTGTGGGAAAAGTCACTTTTTTCTGTGCCGTTGTAATTTTGAACAGTCACGAAATGAACGAGGGTTACTAATACTTTACCTGTTCCTTGTATGATTGGTAGTAGAAATAATTGAAGTTTGTTTTCCCTTTAAACACATGTATAATAGGTTAAAAAAAACAAGGAGGCATGAAATAAGAATGAGAGAAGAACTGAATTTGGCAGGACTAAAAATAACGCCTCAGATCTGAACTTATTTGATTGATGCAATTAAAAAAAATATTTATGAAAAGAGCTATTTTTAAAACCCAGCCTTTTTCCAAATAGCAGGTTAAAAAAAACCTGACACATTCGGATGAATTCAATTCTCTCAATTCCAAGCAATAACCTTTATTTTTAAACGAGCTAGTTTTTTCCCCAGTGGCTGTTTTCGCACATAGAGAGAAAAAGTGATAGATAGGTTGACAAGGATAACTTGGCCTCATTTCTCAGGATTATAGATTGTGCGAACACCCTGTCTCACATCTAAACCAGCAATGTCAGTTTCATATGAATCTCTTGGCTGGGGAAAAAAACCCCATGTAATCTGTTCTCTTCCAAGTAGCTAACGAAGTCTTAAGAAAATCTTGGCGAGAATCATATTTTTCCCGTTAACTCAATTTCTGTTATTTTAATGTTTATCTCCATTCTTCAGCCCTGGGATAATGGGATGAATAAGAAGGACAAAAAACCAGGGTCTGTTGTACTGTATGAACACAACCCCAAACTTTTACAGACACCAAATTCCCGGGTTTTTCAGATTGTCCTCTTTACTTGCTTCAAAACGAAGTCAGGTTTCTAGTCTTCATGTTTTTGATGTCATGCACTGGCTGAACTTTTCTGGATTGCAAGCTAAGCAGGGTTGATATTTTCTAAGGAAGTCCCCTTTATCTTCTGCCTCAGCTTTAATCCAAATTACAGGTCGTCTTCACTTAACGACTGATCAAAATTACCAGAGCCAGATTCACTTAACGACCATATCATTAGCTTAATAACGTCAGTGATTCACTTAACGACTGTGGCTAGAAAGGTAGTGAAATGGGACGAAGTTCACTTAACAACAGTCTTGT
>JANHFT010001823.1:707924-718787 GCA_032467955.1 Pseudoxenodon macrops | reverse complement strand
ATTTGGACCCGTTTCCCACAGAAAAGAAAACACCGGGAGCCACAAAAACCTTTTGACATCTAAAATGAAGATAACACGGCATATATCATTTTTTACCTTTATGCTATGTATTAAAAAACAACAACGATGGCCTGTTGCATTAATGAAATCAATGCAACAAAAATATTTTGAACTCCAAAAAAAAAAGGATGCGTCGAAAATCTCAATAAGTTGCATGCCAGAGGGTGTCACACATTGGTGGTGGAGAGACATATTTTGAGCGACAGGGAGCCACAGCAGAGGGATAAAAGAGCCACATGCAGCTCCAGAGTTGCTGGTTGCAGACCCCTGTCCTAGATGTTGCCAGTTTTAGACAGGCCACCTCTCACATCTTTGTGGTGAATCTCGGTGTAGAAATAGGATAATCCAAACCGTAAATTGAGATGTATGTAATTAGCACACAGGACTGCAACAAATCAAGTTTGTTCCAATAGAACCGTCCCTTTTATCAGGATGCTAATGACTGAGAATAGAGAGAAATGAGTCAATTTAATGGTATATTAGATTTAGCAAATAAGCTATCCCCACCATTGTTAGGCCATTTGATGACAGGCATTCAAAAAGCAACTTTGATCACCGACAAGACCCCACAAAAGAACTGTATAAACCATGATAAATACCTATAATTAATATTCTCAAGTTATTTCTGACCTACAGCAAAGAAATGACTTCACACAGATCAGAATTTTTCAAGTTGTTTACTTACCAACCCCTACTGCTCTCTGTGCTTTCAGGCACTTTGCCACGCTAGACACTTTTTTTCTTTCTTTTTTCTAATGTACCAGCGTACAAATTGTATGCACAAAAGGGTATTTGTAGTATAAGTGGTTAGTTTTTGCGTTTGAATAATTATAGCAATTGCAGATGAAAAGTGGGTAATTGTGTAATAATAATTGGCCATTTCTGCAAGTCATTTGGGTGTTTTTTGGCTTAGTTGGTGGTTGCTAGATAAGCAATTGTGCAAGGTGGCAAATTAAGCAACAAGTGGCAATGAAATGTAGGCCCTGTGGCTTAGAGCTTCTAAGCATTTCATGGCTTGCATTATTTAAGACAAAAAGCTGTCTGTAGCAGAGGTGCCAACTCTAAGGCTATTGCTGAGGCTATGGAAAAGATCAGTTGGATAAAAATGTTTCTAAAATCTGGCAACATTTTTGAAATGAGACCGAAATCAGTCTATTACCATCAATAAAAGCTTCCTATAGATTTGTTCATCAGAAGTAATCACTGCAAATAACTTCCTCCCTCCCTCTTTCTTTTTTTCTTCCTTCCTTCCTCCCTCCCTCCCTTTCTTTTTTCCTTCGTTCCTTCATTCCTTCGTTCCTTCATTCCTTTATTCCTTCCTTCCTTCCTGCCTGCCTGCCTGCCTGCCTACCTTCCTTCCACAGACATATTAATGCAGCACTATCAGAGTAAAAGGTAAATGCATCTTTACTCAAGGTAAAGGTAAATCCAGATTCCAACAGAAGAATTTTCCCTTGTATTTTGGTGTTCACTATATTAGTGTTAACATGTATAACACAAATCTCTGCCTAGCATTTCAGGTTCAGTTAGTAGGTTGAAAATCTATCCTAGAATGAGATAGTTATGACTTTTTCCAGACTAGACTTGTAGCTGACAATCTGGCCCACACCTAACATATTAATGGATAAACTACAATCCTATGTCTGAAATGCAGGGCATGAACTTTTAATGGATGCATACGTTAAACTTAAGCTTTTTGAAATGGTCTTTCACAATAGAATTGTTAAAAGTTATGCTATTTTGAATTTTTCTGACCATTCTCAGTCAAGAAAATTAATCTGTTTTGAATTTTTTTCCCAAACATTAAATGTAATTAAAGTTTCATGACCAAATACCAAGGTTAGCTTAAAGATCTCTGAAGAGTGTGAATGTCCTCTTTTTTTAACTTATTCAGAGGCATACAGCTGCCATGTAGAGCAGGGTAGCAGTTTTGGGAAGCCAGGGGCTATATTTAACATTCAGGAAGAAAGGGTAAAAGGTGAAAGACAGCTGGAAAATTTTGTCGTTTCATTTCTTGTTTTGTTTTGATGTGATACGATATGATATTCTTGTGTTAGGGCTTGTCTTGAAGATGTCGTATTCTAAAAATGATGGAAAATTATGTTTGTTTTCAACAGCCATGATCTGAAAAGCTCCAAAGACCACATTCAATCATGGATCACAGGCTCAAAACCTCTTTGTAGTGTAAAGGTCAACATCAAACCAAATGATAAAGATTTTTTACTTCCTTATTTATATCCTGCTTTTACTATCTTTATAAATAACTCAAGGCAGAGAACATACGACTCCCTTCTCCTCCTATTTTCGACACAACAACCCTATGAGGTAGGTTGGACTGAGAGAGTTAGTGCCCAAGCTTAGTATTCAAGGTCACCCATGGCTTTCATGCCTAAAGTGGGACTAAAATTCATAATGTCTTGGTTTCTGGCCTACCACTAGATAAAATGTCCAAACCCATCAGAACTAAGTTGAAAAGCCTCTTCCACAGAAAAACAATTCATAAAAGCTGAAGTTCATTTTCGCCACAGTCTTATTTTTAAAAAGCTGCTGTGTAATCATAAGAATATTGGATTTTACCTATTATCTCCTAAATGAAAATGTTCCTTTTGAAGAATAATTTGAGCCCCTGGTTGTCAAAATCCTTTCTTATTCATTCTAGCCAGCTCAGCTCTGTATTTTCTTCATCTGACACATTTGATCCTTCCTAGACTATCTTAAAAATAAATTCACAGGAAGGGACCTTGGAAGTCTTCTAGTCCAGCCCTCTGTCCAAGACAGGTCCTTATTCTATGGTTGTCCAATCTTTTCTTTAAAATACCCAGCAACGGAACACCCACAACTCCAGGAGGCAAGCTGTTTGATTGACCAATTGTTCTCACTATTAAGAATTTTATTCTTAGCTCCAGTTTGGATCTCCTGAAGAGCTTCTACCCATTTCTTCTTGTTCTGCCCTCAGGTGCTTTGGAGAATAAACCAACCCCTTCTCCCCTGTGACATAGCCCTTCAGGTTTTGGAAGACAGCTCTCATGACATCACTTTTGTTAATTTTAAGCCTCATGAAGTATTCATAATAACACAGGGAACATTGCCATTAACAGTCATCTCAGATATTCCTAAAGCTATCATTTCACAGCCAATGAAGGTTAGTTTCTAATTCCAGAGTGAAACGTATAAATAAAAGTTTGTAAGTAATACTGGATGTCACTTTGCTGTTAAAAGTCCTTTTATGCTCAATACAAAAACATGTCAAAATAGAGTTTTTGCAGGAAAATATGTGGGTGAGTTCATAATTAGTGTTTTAGAAACTCTTGAAAAAAAATAGTACTTGCAATTACATCACAAGCATTTCTAGAAATCAAATATAGTTAGGCGTGTTCTCTTTGATTTAGAGTTTGAAAGATGTCAAGCAACAGGTTTCTTCTTGTTTAAAAAACACTGTTTTGAAAGATAATTCTATGCTTCTGTACTAAGATGCTTCCACCTAAGTTCATATATTTATTAAAAACAATGCAGTACCGAGCAAAACATCAACAAGGGGCAGCAGAGAAGCTTCAAAAGACTTATACAGAAAAACAGAAGCTATTCAAGCTGTCAAGATGTTGTATGATATTTAAACAACAGAACAATAACCAGATCATAAAACACCATTAAAATCTGTTAAATTCTACACTGAGTCTACTATAACACTTTTAAAGGCTAATTTTAAAAGATGTGTCTTCGCCCTCTTACTAAAAGTAGACAGATGGCAATGCTACTAAAAGAAAAAATGTCCCACAATTAGGTGGGGACAAAAAAAAAGAAAGTTTTTTCCCCCTCCCCTGCTGCTTCCATAAGAAGGCTTTTGCAACTAAGAGGACCTCCAAAAGAGGTTTTTTGTTTACAAAGCACAGGCTATCTCATAACTGCAAGGTCTTCCTTCTAAATAACATTATTATTCTAAATACTACTTGTTGTGTTCAAAGTAACAAGTTACTCTGCACAGGCCTGGTTGGGAGACTTGGGGGTTGACAGATTTTTTGTTTAATTTTGCTCCTATCTGATTATTGATCTAGTATGCCACTCCTAATCTGTTATTAAGAAGGCCAGCAGAAGGTACTCTACCATTTACTTCTCATCTCTAACCTGCTGTCATCACATTAGATTTACTGACTTAAGCGTGTGAGACATTAATAGTAGTGTAGTTACACCCATGTTGATCTCTTTGAATGTAGCCCCTCTGGTATGGACATGTTTCCTGCCGCTGTCAGGCATGTATGCTGTCTTAAAACATGTGGGAAAAGAATTGTCCTCTTCCATTACATATTAATTCTCTGTATCCTAATGTATCAGAAGAAAGTTCAGTCTAGCCCAGTACACTGTTTCCACGAGTAGCTTGATAAATATTTGTTAAAAATCTACAAGCAAAAACTGTGGCACAGAGATCCAGATTTACAACAGTGAGTGGTTGTTCAGTCTCTGCCTGGAATTCTCCAGGCAAAGGAAGAGATGGTTATTTTATATTTCTCCCTTCTGTTTAATAGCTCTTAAGACTCTTGCAAAAATGCAAGTGTACATTTAATGCCAACTTTCTCTTCTCTACATTTCTAACCATTAGATATGCTTATCTTTCCCTGTCAGACTCATGATTGTAAATTTAAACTTTTAAAGCCATCATTTATTTTGTTACAAATTTGTTAAGCCTGCTTACTCTAACTAGTTATATTGGATTTGAACTCCCTTCATCTCCAACCATATCAGTAAGATTCCATGTGAATCAGTACTTTCCCCCCTCCCTACTGCAAACTATATTTTTAATAGCTTTATATAATAATTTATGAGCCAAGGAGAATATAGGTTTTCTTACAATTTGGGTTGTTAGTGAAGTTAAACTGAGGAATAAAAATACTTGGGTTGGCCACGTATTATAAAAATTGGTCTGACACTTGACTGTGGACAGCACTAGAAGACCTGGAGATGCCAACATATCTGGTCAAGTTGGTATGGTTGCAGTTGCAAATCATAAATACACTGTGCAATCAGCACATGAAGACAGTGATTAGTTCAAAATAGAGACAGGAGCGCAACTATGGTTTCTCTCTTTCATCTTCCCTTTTCAACCTCTTTGCCAAAGTGATTATGAGGAAGCTGGAACTTGATGGATCAGAGTAAAGATTGGAAGAAGGAACATCAACAAGCATTGATATGCTGACAACACAACTCTCCTCTCAGAAACCAAGGAAGGCTGGAAACATCTGATCAAAAGGATTAAAGAAGAAAGTGAGAAATTTGGTCTCTTCCTGAACATAAAAAAGCCAAGCTCATGACCACTGCGAGGAATGGAAATGTCAAAATAACAATTGATGCTGAAGAGATCAAATGCACGTAAGAATTCACTTTCCTAGGGTTTCAGATTGATCAAAGCAGTCGACGCAATCCAGAAATAAAGTGTTGAAATGCACTGGGTCCCACAGCAGTTACAAGCATGAATTGAGTATGAAAAAATAAGGGCATGAGTCTGGCAACTAAATGCAGATTATCATGTTTCCCATAGCTCTCTACGGTTATGAAAGTTGGACCATGAAAAAAACTAGACAGGAGGAAAAATCAACCCATTCGAGCTAATTCGAGCTGACAAATGTATCTTGCCTTTTTATGTACACTGAGAGCACATGCACCAAAGACAAATTCTTTGTGTGTCCAATCACACTTGGCCAATAAAGAAATCTATTCTATTCTACAACTTCTAATGTAAAAGCAAAATTCTTTATATTTTGCTACCTGAAGTAGAAAAATATTGACAATGATAAATTCTTTATATAATATTAACTCTGTCGGTTCTTCATTAGAAATTTGTTAAGATCAGTTTTTCAAAGATTGTTTATGCACCTATTTTAAATGCAGATGACAGAGATGAGACAACATTTCAGATTGACCAGGAAGTACTTGAATTATACTTATCCCATGAAGTAAATGAAAAATGAAGTAAATGAAGCATTGTATTGCATAACAATTCCATAGGGTCATTGTACCAACCTTTGAAGAACAGGAACATTTTTGTGTGTTGGTTGGCTTCAGTATTATTGCAGTAGATACATTGATCAACATATGTTCATTATTATTTATTACATTTGTTTGCCACCCATCTCACCTCAGGGTAATCCTGGATCAACTAGAGATGACTACTTTCAACTTAAACTGTCTTTATGTAAGAGTAAACTTTTGGCATAATGTATCTGCTTCTACAACCCCTTGTGTCCATAAAATAGATCTATACATTATCATATTTTCTTAACAATATCGATCAGTTCCCACAATGTTTGTAAATTGCAAGTTCATGTCAAGAAACAGGTCTTAAAAAGATATTTAAGTTAGAATTTGTCAAGTTCCTGAAAAAGGAATTTCTGTAGATTGAGCTACATGTTTTTCATTTAGGAGGGAAAAAGAGAAATATAAAGAAACATTGGTAGAAATAACTTAAATGTAATGTAGATGAATATAATAACCTGATGTTTAAAGTTACCTGTTACCTGTTATATAATTTCAAGTTTTCAAATATTAAAAAATGGAGACAAGAAAAATACATAATATGGCTAACATGAATAAGGGCTGGGAAGCAATTTTAAGGTGGTTACAATACTGGCCTACGTTGAATACAAGAGTGACATGAAATAAGAGTCATCTAACTTGATCATCACCCAGATTAACAAGGACTATGCCAGATATTGGGGAACCAAGATGATCAGACAATAAGTGGGCTACTGGAACAAGCCAAATTGGTATTTAATTTCATTGTATGAGATGCAATGACAATAAAGTGATGATGATGGTGATGATGATGAAAATTTAGAAATATAAATATTTTGTTCTTGTATTCTGACTTGATTTTCTTTCCCCTGGGCACAATATTTTACATTTTCCCAGCTCATGAATTTTTAGGATAAGTTCATTTTCAGGTGCTACAAGCTCATGTTGTGATGTTTTGGGAACAAGTCATTTTTCAGTCATTTTTCTGTTTATACATGAGATATGAAAAATCTTCAAAAAAGCCAAAGAGTTCTATTTTTCACTCTTAATAATATTTGATTATTCTGGATAAGTTTTAATTTGATGTGTTTTCTTTGGTGGAATATGTTTTAAATTGCTGACATCTAGGAAGCCTTCTGCTCAGAAACATAAAAATACATTTCAAGTTCTTAAATATTACCACTTGGTACAGTTAGAAACTGTGTCTTAATGAAATACTAATATGATGGAGACAAGAATGAAAATACAAGCACACATCTTCAATTTAAAAGAACAGGAACAGAAACTTAAGGACTATGGATATCTCAATTTATAGTTCCTGTTTTAAGATACTCTTTGTATGAACATTGACATTACTTCGCATTTTCCATCATGGAAATTACTTTTACTTTGTCTTTTACGAGACAAGTAAAAGAGAATTGTTTCTAAGATCTCACTACAACTTTCAAGGCAACTGTGAAAGGGAAAAATGAACTTTGTTGTACAGAAGTTAAAAGAAGTGAGGTTGTTCATGCGCTTGGATTCTCTAAATTTCTTTGAGCTAGTGGTTGTGGTAAAGATGCTGACCTGTTTTCTAAATGCAGCATGAATATCTCCATCTCTGCCATTACTATACACTTTTCTGACATTACATGATGACATTATTGGCTCATTCCCACCTTAACTATTTCAGTAATAATTTGAAACTTGCAATTTTCTTTTCCTCTTATAATTGTCAAAAAAGACTGTCATTACCTCTGTTGTTCCTTAAAGCCTTGACTGACAAATTATTGTACTTGGAAAAATTAGCACTAAGTGCTGATGGTGAAATAAATAATTTAAAATGTAAGGACAGGTAAAATAATCAGAATGTTTCTTTCAGAGTCATTTGCATTATAAGATTATGTTATGTGAGGAACAGAGAGATTTAGTTTAACCTAGTCCTATTTTGAGTATTTTTGAGAATTTTGTGGCAAACTTTGTCGAACAAATTAATATTTATTATAATGATACTGAATCTTCTCCTACTGATATTGCCACATATGGCTTGCAAGACACAACCAATAAAATGCAGTATCCAGGATCCTATCCCAATTGATCACAAATATTTCCAGCCAGGTGACCTACTCATTGGTGGTATGACTTCTTTTTTTTTCATAACTAGAGATGTTGAACATTTTGCAGAAAATCCCCATCATTCCCTTGTGGGTGAATCCCTGTAAGACATTATTTTCTTTCTATAGCTATTAACCTAGATTACATTATATAGTACCTGTTCTGCAAGATATATTTTGCTACAATGATTAAAAATAAGAATTAATGTTTAATTGAAAGCTATTTTTTAGTTAATAAATTATTTTCTTGCATTTGAAGGGGAAAACAGAAAGAACCTATATTCCTTAAATCAAGTTTTTAATAATGTAATTATTCTTCCAAATTTTATGGGTACTAAATTCAGACAAAACAGGAATTCCAGCCATCATTTCTTTTGCTTGGGTTGGGAATTATAGTATTATAAAACTGACTTCATTAAATGTGAAATTGCACTGAACTACTGGAATGTAGTTTGGTCACAGATACAGAATATTTTATCTCAATAAATGTGACATTTTTACAGGAATAATATAGTCTAATATAGTTTTATATAGAATACTTTAGTTTTATGTAAAATAATAGTTTTATATATAATAATACAGTTTTCTGGGGCATACGGGAGTCCAGACACAAACATCTCTACTCTCAATGTTCTTTTATTGGTAAAATCCTTATTCTGCCTTTCTTAGACCACTTCATTTTTAATTCCCAATTTCTCCATTACATTGAAGATTACTATGGTTATAACTATTACATTATTATCACCTGTTTTTACAGATATTGTTAGGGAAGGAAAACTCTTTGATTTTTAATCTAAGGGTGGTAGAGTCTCTGTATTCAAAAAGTTTTGAATTATGCTTCAAAGACACTTGAATTAAAATGAAAGCACTTCCAGTATAAAAAATAGTAATTAATAGTAATTTTGCTTCCCTTGCTTCCAAGGGGTATGAAGCTAATGTCCATACTACATGCTTGGTAATGATGCTAGTCAGCTTCACATAAGAATTATTTTAAAATAGCAGAGAGAGGGGGAAAGGTGATTATTTCCTTTAAAAATAATTCCAAAATATTTATACAAAATATTTATGTTTTATAAAAATAAAAACATAAAACAGTGAGCATTATCTTCTAAATGATTAGATAGAACTTTATTCAGTTAACATGAAAGAGAGATTATTTTTTCATGGGGTTAGTTTCAATGTCCTTTATAGATGCAGAATAGAGTATCTAATTTCTGTTGCAGAGTCCTGACTAAATATTATCAGCATATCTTAACCATGGTATTTGCTGTGAAGATGATCAATGAAGATGTCCAGCTCTTATCTAATATCACTTTGGGCTTCAGAATCTATGATAGGTGTGCTGGCTATCATGCCAAAATGGAACTTTTTTCTAACCAGAACAGATTTGTTCCCAATTACAAGTGTGGCATCCTGAACAAACTCATGTCAGTTGTTGGGATTGTTGATCCAGGAATCGTTAGTGATATGGCAGATATATTAGAGACTTACAAAGTTCCCCAGGTAAGATGGATGGCTTTTTCTTTCCAGATGTATGGAATTGCACAACCTCAAAATATAATTAACCTTTGTTTATATTTCTCCAGTGATCATATTTAAGGAAGTACTTTTAATATAGCATAAAGTTAAACAATCAATTTCAGAATTTGGTGTTACTATTATTGAGTTTCAAAAATGAACTGTTAAACATCATGTGTTGCTAATATGCTGAGAAAAAAAATCCTATGTAATGTTTCTGCTTTTAATTTAGTTCTATTTTATTTCATTAATATATTCTCCCATTCATTCGGGTGCTTAAGGAGAGTTTTCTCATCTTATATGTAGTGCTCATTGACAAATGGAACTGGAAATCCTATGACTAAGCACCATGATCAGTAATTGAAACATGTTATGGCTATGCCTTACTTACAATTTCACTTCTGCTTTTGTTATTCAGCAAATACCATGGTTGTTAAGCGAGACATTATGGTACCATGACATAGGCTTTCACTTCTGCATGCTGCATTAATTCTGTCTGCTGGAATCAAAGTAAAATGATGGTTTCATGACCTTGGGATGCAGCAATGGTTCTAAAAGTGCACAAATTGTGAAGCGCCCAAATGACAACCATACTGTATGACAATTATGCTGCTGCAATATTCAGAAGTATAAGTGCTGTTTGCAAAGTTGTTTTATTTTTAGCAATTATGACCTCTGATTTTATGTTCTATGAAAGGGTGCTGGGAAGAATTCTTCTTTCGGTGACATGTTTTACTAACCATGAGGAACAAGGATCTAACAAGCAAGTAATTGTGTTGACATTCCTAAGGACCCTGTCCATTTCCTTAGGTCCATTGGGATATAACTGCCCCAGGATATGTCTGATCCCTGGGCTTCTCTAATGGGTGCTTGGAACCTAGCTAAGATTGAATGTGAGCAATTTCCTCCAGTAGGTGTTCCACAAACACCTCTGTGTGTGTCTGCAGATGTTTGTCTGAGCCCTCTTTCCTGAGGAAAGACCTGGTGACATTGAACAGGGTTGCTGGGTGACACTGTGAAGTCACAATAATTGCTAGCATTTTTCTATTCTTAGCACCACAAAGCAGGCCTTAATATAGTTTCACTCTGCTAAACAAATAATTCTCTCACCAATGTCAAACTATTTACTAAGATTGCATTACTATTACTATTAGTCTTCTCATTGTTCCTATCACCATCTCCTCCCACT
>JANHFT010001823.1:667403-696120 GCA_032467955.1 Pseudoxenodon macrops | reverse complement strand
ATTGTCATGGTGGCTAGCATTAGTAGCCTATGAGTTGGCTTGGTAATGTATTTTTATGGCAAGGGCTATACAGTCTCCGTAACGGTTCAGACAGGCATGAACAATATTTTGCCTTTTTGATTTCATAATCCATGTTATAGGATTTATTTGGGGGGGAGTATTTTTTTCAATCTTTGAGCACAGCTGAGGAGAATATAGGTCAAACACTTATTAAAATACCTCCGTTAAGTATGTGCAACACTGTATGTTCTTTGTTATCTGAAAAAATGTGGGCTCATTTGTAAAATATAAACTCTTGTTTCACAGCATGAATTCTGAAGCCCAGGCAACTGCTTTGAAGGAATTGATCAGGAAATTGAAGCCTGAAGGAACCCAACTTAAATGGTGAAGAATGAGGATGGGATAAAGGCAACAGCTTATCTCTCCCACAGTGACTCTTAAATTGGGTTGATGGATGGGAGCATCAGTCTATGCCACCTCCTCTGAATTATACAGAAAAATATGAGTGAATTAGAAAAGAAGGTCAAATGAAAAACCGTTTAATCCTATGGGCCAATATTCTGTCATTGTTGAGTAAATGAACTGCTACTGACTCGGTATTTTATATGCAAACAGAGCCGGCTTTACATTTTTTTTAAAAAATGGGTTAAGTGGTCTGCAGCAAACTTGTTGTGGAAGGTGCAAGAAATCCATTGTTTTAAGTCTCCCCGAGATTTAAGCAGCAACATATAAATAGCCTAGCTGAAATGTTGAGAAACATTCTAAAGATATAAGGGACTATATAGAGATGTCACTAACAGTGCTTTTCCTTTATGCTGAACAAACGATAAGGAGGTAAATTTTGGCAGGCTTTGCAACAAACTTACAAACTGTAAAAGGCGGAGAAAAACCAAGAATTAGCAACTATATCAAGACACTTTTGAAAAATCTAGGTGCCAGCCAGACTTCAGTCAGGAATTCTGAAGGTCTAATTTCCCTCCTAAAATATTCTACATATCACAGAGGCCTATTCAGCTTAGAAAAGGGTTTGGCATGCAAGGGGAACAGAGGAGGGGCTGTACTAGTGTGCCATTACTAATTACGCTTGTTAAAAAGCATTGCTGTACTTTTGAGTGTGACATTTGTTTGTCTTTATTCAGCTCTTCTTTTGCGGTGCATTCATACTTCTAAAGAAAAATGATGTTACTGTACTCATCCTAATAATATTCTCTTTCTTTTTAGTCGTAAGAAATTCCCCTCATACATAAAGCATGTAGATGGGATATGAAATATCTCAGATACTTCCATTCTTTTGTTCTCTCATTTGTATTATGTATAAAGATGGTGGAAACAAAGAAAGTAAGTTTGCAAATTTAAAAAAAAGGTATGGAAAGAAATAATTAACAGCTTTGGTATAAATCAGAGGAAGCTCTATATCCTTTTCTGATCTCGGACCTTTGAGTGCTGTGGCTTACTATTTTTTCGCTTTCTTTTACACATAATATCCTGAAAGGGAACAGTGTGAACGATAATAATGTCTTTTAATTAATACCATTACTTTATAAATTATGACTATGTTTATCTTTGTTCCAAAATGCCACAAATGGCTCTGGGGATGCTTTATTTTACCAAGATCTTATGCTGAAGTTGTGCTTTTTGAAATAGAGTAAGGCAAACTTACTTAGCTGACTTGCTTAGTTATTGCAGTGTTTCAGGACAAGCATGATTTCCCATTTGCTTTTAAATATTCAGTATTAAAAGACTGGTTTTGAAGCCTAGACTAGTTCTTTGATGAATTAGAATCCACTGGATTACCATCTCAAATTGTTCTTGTTTATCTTCTCCATTAATCGTATCCAACATTAATCACAAATATAAAATAGCAGTGATAGATAAGAATAATTTCTTATATAACAGAGCCGGTATGGTCTAATGATTAAGGCATGCAGGCTGGAAAGCAGGAGATAATGAGTTAATAGGACTTTAATAGCCAAGTTCATGACAATTTTTCAGCTTCAAGCCACTGTAGAATCTCCTTTCAGCAAAGAGGATGTGTTCATCATAGGGCAGATGGCAAATATTGTTTTATTTCATAGTTCATCTAGTTTGTAATGAGTTCATCAATGGCGAGGAGTTACAGAAACAACTCATTAGCACTAACCAGAAGGATTGCTTCCTGACATCAAAACAATGGCTATATGATCTCATTGTCTACTATCAGCAGGGGGACACCACACTGTCACACTGCCATGTTACAACAGTTTATTTGCCATTGGTTTCCCACTAAGACTTTCAGATTGAGCAATAGTTTAGAAACATTGTCATGTCCCACTTGTTGGGAAGTTAAAGGGAGAACAGCTGTTTATTATTTAGTCTCTGTGTGATCAGTCTAATATACATATCATGAATGTGTTGCCTATTTCTAGACTCTTGAGGTCAGTATCTTAAACTAGAAATGCAGTAGACAACCCAAAAGGGCCAATTTCTAATAATTATATCAGACATTGCAGATCAGACTCTGTGTCTATTTACCAAATGCAAAGGCAAATGAGCTACATTCCTCTGCTATTTTTCAGAATCTTACCTTCAAAATCCACCCATAGAAGGGAAAACCAGCAACTCAGCCTTTCTCACAGTGTCTCTGCTCAGCAACATATATCTAGGCAGAGTTATTCCTCTCACCATATCCAGGGGATTCTTCAGTCACCTGAGGGAAGATGACATATATTAGGTCTCCTTTCTAATGCTTTGGAATGTATTCATACACATAATAATTACAGGAAGATAGAATTTCAGTGGGATGAAAAAAAGCAAAGAAAATGCCTAATCTCAAGAACTGTTTGACAGTGTGAAACCAGTGTCAATTATCTACAGCAATCAAGATCTCCTTCATTAAACAATTTTAAAAAGAGGCTGGGCAGCTGTTGAGGAAACTTTAATTTGATTCCTGATTTGGAAAAAAGATTGGAGTTGACAGTTTAAATGGGACTGACTTCCCTTCTTCTTTCATTTTCAGCTTCCAACTTCCACAAAATGTGACATTATCATGAATATACAAAGAAAGCAAAAAAACTGTATCACTGGAAACTGCTAAATGCAATAATTTTGTAAGTGTATATATAATTTATAATAGACCAGGGAAGATATTAGAACTTAATCCACTCTGATTTCAGGTGGATACTCAGACTTATGATCCTACAAATACATTGTATGGTTGAATGGATAAATCTGCTGATTCTGAATTCAAAATTTAGGAATGCTGGTGGACACAATGCCCTCAGGGCAGTGGTGAAATCTACTTACCTTCCCCACCAGTTCAGAAGTTTGCTACGCTTATGTATGCGCCTGTTCAGGTACGAGTACACATGCGCAGAGGGTAAAAAAAACAACCAAAAGTTACAGCGTTAGGGTGGGCGGGCGGAAACCTCACGCTGCCGGTGCTACTGGTTCTCCAAACTAACCACTGCTGCCGCCACTACCTGTTCGCCCAATCAGGGTGTACCAGTAGGATTTCACCACTGCTTCAGGGTTTCCTGAAGTTCTTATTCCTTTTCTCAGTGAGTGTTACTCATCTCCCCTGCTTTTGGTACAACTTGTTCTTTGGCCAGACAGAATCATGTTGATAGCTTCTTCTCATGATATAGATTTCGCTGACTTCTTTTTCTGTCTGGAAGATTGGTGAGCAAACTAATAAGTAAGAAAGAAGAGTACTAGTTCTAATGGAACATAGGTTTTAGTAGATGCCTAATCACACTAACTTCCTATATCAGACTGTTCCTGCTAATTACACGAGCCAGAAGACCTACAGTATGTCAAATTTTACCAGAAATAAATTTCAATTTAGTTCCTTAAGCAAACTTGTTAGGATTGCACTTCTAAGGCTGGTATCAAGAGAACACAAGAACAATCAAATGGATTTGAGATAGAATGTGACTGTCACATTGTTCTATGCCTGAAGATTATTTCTCTACCAAACCTCCACTATATATCATATTATATAAATTTTGAGGGAGACACCCCATATCCACAAATGAGTTTGAATATTGACTTTACCTGTGTTGGTATTATTATTCTTTGCTAAATATATCAGAAGTTAAAATAATGAAAGTTCAAAGTTTGAAATTGAAGTAAAATAACATGGGTGGGTGGAGATGACTGCTAGACACCATGTGAAAACTGTAGCTTTGCACAATTTTACCACCATTTGTCATACTTTAAAACAGAAAGACCCACATGTCATTGCTATATTTTCCTGTATCCAGCAGTTATCATATTGCTAGGAATTTCTCTGGGAAATCATGAAATCACAGTTCGATTTGCTGCAGTAGAAAACTACTACTTATTGCCTTTGTTCAGTCTTGGGGAAATATATAACTCACTCTGATAAGGAAAGAGCCCCATGAGCAAATTCATAACATATTTGAACAAGTGCAGGCAACAGAAAAATAATCTGAACTACCAGTGGATGGATTCTCCTTTTTTCATGGTCTCACATGAGTTAAAATAATATCATTACACATAAATGATTAAAACATATTTGAATTTAAAAGTAAACCTTTTAATTTAAATATGGTATACTTATGAGTATGTGTAAGATCAATAAAGTCCTGTTCAGGAATTCAAAGCCAGTGGATACCTTGAAATTTCCTAGCTTAGCTTTCATTGAGGACCACATTATACTTAAAATTATAACCTATATATAATTATAATTTTACTTATAATCTAATTTTCTGTTGTATGTCTGCTACCTGGAATTTTGGAAACAAAAATAACTCTCTTCAGTTTGAACTGGTCATCAACTACCAAGAAAATGGACAATGTTATTGCAAGGGTAAACATTCCTGCTTTCCTTTTACATGTTTAAATTAACCTCAAGGTATTTTTGTCAGCATTATTAGGAACAACAGGAAATTAGGTCTGTAGGAAGGCTAGACTATTTTTTATTGAGATCGGCTACAATGATCAAATCTTGCCTGTTGTATTGCTTCTTCTCCTCCTCTTCCTCTTTGCACTTCAATGAAATTAGGGAGGAATCTATCTAACCTACTTCTGAATTTTATTGTAATGAAATGTGGAATGGCCTTGGGCAGGGGTCGGCAACCTTAAACACTCAAAGAGCCAGAACAGTCCTAACCAGAAGACCCCCCCCATTTAATTCTGGAGTCAACGGAATTCTGCTTCCCTCATCATAGAGTCTCCTCCTAGCACAGCATCCTTCTTTCTCTGCCAAATGGAAATCTGGTTCTCCCACTATAGAGTCTCTTCCTGCACTGTGTCCTTTTTTCTTCTACCTGTCCTAACGGAAAGCCCTATCAATTGTGGAGTCAACTGGCGACAGGGAGCCGCAGCAGAGGGATGACAGAGTCAAATGTGGCTCCAGAGCCATGGGTTGCTGACCCCTGGCCTTGGGGAAAGAGGGGAAGAGGAATGGAGGAATTGTTAGTGCAGGGTTTCCAATGAAATAGATAAATTAACTTCTTTGATTAGAGAAAAGACATTATCTACATTTATGGGTGATGGGAAGGCTCTTATAGCCCTTTTGTGATTGAACTCCTAGCTGTGGGCAGAGTTATCCTGTAATACTACATTCTAACCGCTGCGCCACCATGGTGTATATGAAGATTCTTCGTTGTATTCCGGAAAGCCAGCTTTTTAGATCAGCAACCAAACTAACTTAAAGAAGAGAAGACATGATAGCAATGATATCACTTTAATAAAGATGATTAGGGGTATGGTGAGAATTATTACATTAATGTAGAATTTAGAACTTTCTTCATGGATAACAATTTTTTCCCCTTCATTTTTAGTATATATATATATATATATTTAGTACAAGATAATTTAATCCCATATTGGAATCCATACTACAATTATATTGTCCCAGTTCTGACACAACCCCAATATTGCACTTTTTTAAAAAAAGCTTTCTTTATGGATAACTTCATTTATTTTTCTTCATTTTTTTACTACAATATTTTCCAGCTAAGTGTCAATCTTGCATGGAAAACATTTTTGCTATTAGCAGACAATGGAGATTTTTTTTTTTTGAAGTAGCCATGAGAAAGCAATGATTCTGATTAAGTAAATTCCACTGAACTCTTTCTAGTAAGCATTATTCAAGTCATGAATGCTAATTTGTCCTGCAGGGGGCTGTGGGTAATTACCCAGAAAAACTATCAGCTTTATTGTGTTGCTACAAAATATATTACTGAATGGTGTGCACTTTGCAGAGAGACAACTTTGATGTGTGAAAGACTATGAAAAGAGAGGCTTAAAAGAAAAAAAAATTAAAAGATCTCATGAGGCAGACCTGAATGAAAATAAGTGACCTTTAACTTCACAAAAAGAGAAAAAGAGAACAAAATATTCCAGGAGAGTTTTTATTTAATAGTCAAATAACATTTGCATGCAAAATTATGCCTCACGGAAGTGCGACTGTGTCACCTACAGCAACTGTAGTTTCTGCATATTTAAACTTCTGCGGAATCTGAACCATCTTAGCAAAAATGAAGCAAATGAGACTCTTGGCTTCGTGCCAACAACCACATCGAACTACTGACATTTAAAAAAAAATAATCTAGATAACTTAATCCCATATTGGAATCCATACCATAATTATATTGTCCCAGTTCTGATACAACCCCGATGTCGCACTTTTTTTAAAACCTAGTTTTTTTTCCTCTTCTTTTTTAAACCATTTAAATTCCATTCACCAATAGAGCAATTTGCATTCACGAACGTATTCTTGGCTAAGTAAGATGGAGGAATGGAAGAGGAAGGAAGAGAGAGCAGAGGAGAAGAATGTGTCATGGTAGGAGGGAAGGGAGTAAAGGTTTGTTATGTGATCTGGGTCTCTTTAGAGTTGATTACAAGAATACAAATGCTGTGCTGGAACCATTTGTGCATCTGTTTTTAATTGTGTCAAACATTCTTCTACAAGGGCTAAAAAAAGAACACCCCACATTCTACTCTCTTTAAACAACATTTTATAGGACCTCTGTCCTATGCACGTAAATTTTCTCTATATTCTTTGAGGAGAATAAGAGTTTATAATAATTCAGTATTTTATATATATATCACTCAGAAAGGATTCAAAAGCCTATGTTCCCCTGCATGACACAGAAACCAGAAGCGATTAGTCGTCAGCAATAATCAAAAAGAGTAAGAAAGGAAGAGGGGCCCTCCCTCAGGGATTGCAGCTGTTGACAATTCTCACTTTTGTTGGAATCATTGCTTTAATGACCTGGGTTTCAAACAAATGTTATCCATCATGTAATTACTTGAAGTGTACATAGTGACTCTCTATCCAAAAATCCCTCCATCCTAAATCATACTAGATGAGGGCCGAGTGTAAAATCGGTACTTTTGTTAGTTGGCTTGATGATCACTGAGAAAACTGCACAGACATTATAATTGTGATGATCATCAAGGTCTCAGTTAGGTCCCCAACTTACAACTGACCTCTTAACTGGTGGTGCAGTGGTTAGAATGCAGTATTGCAGGCAAACACTGCTCAAAATCTGGAGTTCGATCCTGATGGGGCTGAAAGCTCACTCATTCTTCCATCCTGAAGTCAGTAAAATAAAGATCCAGATTGTTGGTGGTTAACATGGTAAATCACCCAGGGAGTGCTGTGAAGTACTAAGGAGTGATATATATATTACATAGCAATATAAGTCTACATTCGATTGCTATTGGTATTTCAAATTATGGCAAATCAGCCCAGGCCTACCTACAACCCAGGGGTGAGTTCTAAGTTTTTTTACTACCGATTCTATGGGCATGGCTAGGTAGGGGGCAAGTGACTGAGTGGCCGTGGTCAACTTGACGTCACTAACGCACATGGCCACTCAGTCACATGCCCCCACCACTTAGCCATGCCCACAGAATCACTGAAAATATATGTTTTGCCAGCTGGCAGGCTGGCAAAGAAGCCTTGCTTTCCGACTGCTTCTACCAGCACCAGCAGGAGCTGGGTGCTGTGGCTGCAACAGCATGGAAGGACCATCAGAGGCAAGAAGGGTTGCGTCTTCTGTGGCGGTTGCAGCTGCTGCCCAGGTGAACTGCTCCCCATCTCAGGCCCATGCCACACACCCCACCTAGCCATGGTGAAAATTTTTGTTTTGCCAGCTGGGAGGCTGGTAAAGAAGTCTCGCTTTTCTCACCACTGCCGCGGCTTCTAGCGCCAAATGGTCCACGCCCCCTCCTACACACACATACACACACACACACACATCGTGCTTGCCCTGGCAGCACCCCGGCAGTAGCAGCCGAGAGAGGGAAGGAGAAGGACCGGATAATGAAGCAGGAACAGCGGTAGCCAAAGTCACTGCTTATTCCAACAGTCGAGGACGGAAGAGACACCTCTTCCTTCCTCGGCTGTTGCAAAGAAGTAGCAGAATCACTTAACACTGGCATGACGTACGACTTAATTCTGGGTTTAATCATGGTTGTAAACTGAGTGCTGATTGCACACTCTTAGTAACTACTACTAGTATATAATGAGCAATATATAATAATAAGAGCCCAGTGTTTTAGGCTGTTGAAAGAATTTACCTAAAACTAAAGATAAAAATGTTAAATAGTCTGTATGTGGATGCGTTTATTATTTAGACATGATGCATGCCTAAAGAAGTATAAATTAAATTAAGTACATAGTGTACAAATGAGCATAAATCACTTTCACTTGCAGGATTCAATCTGGGTTGGTCACTCGGACCAGAGGTTTTGTCTTCTGAGCTTTCAGACTCCTACTGGAGCCCATTTTCAGGGAACATCTCACTTTCACTTCTTTTGTAGTTTGGGAGTACAAATATATATAACACAACACCAACCCTAAATCTGCAGTATTAGAACCAAACAACAAATACATCAAAACAGAAACAGTGTGAGTGTGTTACCGGGTAGCATGCTAGCAACAAACTGCTATTTGTACAATATCCAATATCCATATTATCCAATATTATAAAATATCCATCCTTTCTGCCTCCCCCAGTGCTCATTTTATCCCCCTCCCACCTAGTTCGCTTGCTAAGCAGTAGCATAGACCATGTGACCTTTTCGTTATGGTTACAGATCATGGACGGTAACATGATTTTTTTTGGTGGGGGGGGGAGGTGAATTACACCAGCAATCTTGTGGTTTCTGAGGTATAGATTATGGCATACTGCATTGTGGGAATGCCACCAGCTGTGGTTTGTTCAGTTAACCATGAATGAACAAACCAAGGCTTGGAGCAATTTATTTTCTTTTTAGAAGTTTATAGAATGAATTTGATCATGTTAAGAAAGCAGTTGTGCCTCACATCTTGATTCCCCAGAGTGCCTCTGAGGCAGAGTTATTTTTGAATAGACGTGTACATTATTATATTATAAAGCTATATAAGGCTTCATTGGACTTCTGAGAATCATTTTTTAGGCTTCCCTACAACCAAATGTACTTTGCCATTCTATCAGTTTTTTTACAAGGCTGGAGAGTATAATTATATTAAAACAGAAGTCTGAAAGGAAACCAGCATTAAGTACATTTCTTTGTGAAATCTTGAGTGGGAAAGAAATCTTTAATATGCATCCGGCTTCCATTAATGTGTGTGTGTGTGTGTGTGTGTGTGTATGACAATTTTTTTTGAAAGCTCTAAAAAAAATCCAAACTGTAATAATAATTTTAATTAATTTAAAGAACTGTTTCTTTTATATCTTCCTTGGTGAGAAACCCTGACCAGTGTGTAACAGTTGGATTTATTAAAATTATGAGAAAATATTATTATTTTTTTAAAATGAGAAAGAGAATTTGTGATGATGTGTATTTGGGAATATCATATTCCCATTCCTAATAAACACATTTTTGCTAATCAGATCAACTCTAATGGTAAGACTATATCCTCACGCCTTTAGAAATGAATGAGGCAGCCTGCTGATATTCAGACTGTACTACTCTGTCTTGCTGGAATGTGCCAAACTTAATTTAGATCTCTCAAAGATCAGTGGAGTTAACAAACAAATCCACAACCAAACTGAAGAACAAACAGCATGATAAATGGATGAGTTCAATTTCACTTTGTTCAGTCAGCTAAATTTAGGATTTTTTTCAAAAAACTTCACTGTTTTTTTTTTCTATCTCTCTACTTAAGGAAAAATTAGTTTTTTATCCTTTCAATATCTGGATGCAGCTGATTAAAATATAGGTCCTGATTTAGTGCATTACGGAAAAAAAGATAAATGTGCAAGTCATAACAAATAAGATAAACAATATGCAAGACTAAATCTATTTTCATAGCAGATCATCCTGCTGGACCGTGATGTACCAATTAATTAAAATGAAGCAGTTCTTCCCAAGTCATATTCAGCTGTTCTGAAACAACTGGGAAAAATGATCAAATTTCTCAGCATACATATTTCTAAAATGACAGAAAAAAGAAACTTATGATCACATAATTAATGACATCTCTTAGTTTCACTTTTCAGGTCCGCTAAAATCTAATTTTTCATTTTCAAGCAAAATGAAATATGAAAAAAATTGTTTTCTTCATGGCAGAAAGTGAAGACAAAATTAGTAACATATGTATGAGCAGCAGGCTTCTTCCAGGAAATGTATGAATGAAATTGTAATGGCATTTTTCAGCACTTTAGCCTATTATGTCATGAGGTGCTCTTGATTCCACTGATGCTAAAGAATCATAATTAATATATGTTCAAGTATCTACGTTAAGATGAAAATGAGCATGTTGCTAGATGCATAAAATGTAAGAAAATTAATGTTGATCTACTTTGTTTATTCTAATAGAAACAGGAACATGACATAACTGCCCCTGAAATAGATTTTGTAAAGTACAATAGTAATTTTTTTATATAGCTGCTGTTTCCTTCAATTTATGATAAGTTCAAAGTAGGTTCCAAGTAATCAAAAAGATTAAAAGAATCTTTCCATGTGATTTTTATAAAATCCCTATGTACCTTCCCAGAAGTCGTGACTAGCTGAATAAATTTGGCTTGTTGAAATAAGCATAACTGCTGGTTTGAACAATTATGCAGCTCGTCAAGATTATGGAGGCAAGTTAGTCTAATTAAAAAAAAATCCCTTTACCCAACATAGTAATTCTTTTGCAGTATGTGTATATATTATGTCCTTTATTTAAAGAAAAAATACAATTGCATAATGAGATTAAAATATTTCGAATAGGGAAGAAGGCCACTGTAAGGCTTAGTATATTATTAGTGGTAGAGTTAGGAGTAAGAGAGAAGATACCAGATGGAGCTGTTTATATCTCTTGATATTCCCAGTGCATTCTTGATGCTTTCCTTCCAGGTGGATATAATTCACATTTGTGGCTATAGAAATCAGATAATGAATGAATGAATGAATGAATGAATGAAAGAAAGAAAGAAAGAAAGAAAGAAAGAAAGAAAGAAAGAAAGAAAAGAGTTCTCAAGGAAGTGAAGACAGAACTTGAAACATCATGTCCAAATATGTGAAACCAAGATGGCCATTAGTACTTCAGATTCTTAAAAACATATAAATACTGCTGTTTGCTGAAGCTTCTTCTGTTAATAGTATAATCATCAAATAATGACTATAAATCTACTTCAAATATTCAACTGAACATGCAAAATGCTTCAAAGTAGCTAAAGGATTATGCAATGAATCGAATTAGATTTGGATGATTAAAAAAAGTCAGTATATGATTTAGTTTTATGAGACGGAAAACATGATCCCCTACTAATGTCCTTTTGTAAGCATAGAACCAAAGCTGGTTGCAAAGCTGGAAAGCCTAATTATTAACTCAATTTATGTGAATAGTTTTCACATTATCTAGCATGTTATTCAGCACAAGTGAACAGTCTAAAAGGACAGTCGAACACAACACAACAAGTGGCTTCAAAATGGTTCATTGAAAAGAATTCTCTGCATGCAAAGAAGCATTTTATTTGGCTAGGATTCCTTTTGTGTAAAAGCTGTCAGTAGCTGCCTCTGACACATGGATAAATCTTTCTGATCAGAGTCAAATGGGTATCCATTAAAGTGGTCAATGCCTTAGTCATATCACAATTTCCATGCAGCTGTACAAATGAAAGGAGTCTAGTTAGGCAGATTAACTGTCTTTAGATATTCTGTTAAGTTTCCATTTTTGTATCTACAGGCCTTATTAGTATTTTTCTACTTTGAAAAAAAACCCTTTCTTCATAAAGAATGTGAGTTTATTCTGCTTAAATTAGCAGCAAAACAAAAGTTACAAGAGATTTATTCTACTGAAAGTCAAGCTAAGAAAAGAAGGGGAGCCTGTTGATGTATGAACTGTTCAAAGATATGTATTTAAGTAGGAATCACTTCTGTAGAAGCTGGAGTGAAACAAAGCTCTTGCAGAAGATTAAAAGTTCCCGGGTCTGATTCCATTTGCACCAGCAGAGATCAGGATTAACACCACAGGATCCAACAGTGTGTGTGACACATTAAGCAGACTAAACTCGTTCCTACTGAGCACTGGATTAATGTTTTCCATGATCACAGTTTAAGTGAATATTTCACCTTTGAAAGGTTGTGTCAATAGCAGAAGTACAAAACAAGTGTTGCAACCAGCCAACAGGATTGGTCTTAATTTCCCTGGATGATAGAAGGCATAATACTAAAAGAGAAATACCCGTCTTTCAGAAAACCCTTTTGTCATCCCATGTAGGCTTTCTTTTTACATTTCAGTGGGGGTTTTTTTAAAGAGAGAGAAGGTCATAAAAATTTGAAACGGCCTGTTGGTTTACAGCATGGGCAGTTATAAAAAAACCACAAAGTTGAGGTGTGAATCTCTCAATAATAAGCCCACTTTAATAAATACAATTTAAATAAATAAAGACATGTTTCTGCTGGTTTGCTTTCTGCAACTGTAAATATATATTTACATGCACACACACAGATACACTCACACACACATAGTGCTAATTCAGATCCAACTTTTCCTGAACTTATCAATTTCAACAAATGCAGCAACATTCAACTGTCTTCACTGGCTTTCTTCTGTAAATTGAAAGTGAATCTGACTTTGAACCCTAAAATAGTGCTGACATCCTTTCATTAAGTTTACCATTGTGACCTCTCTAATGGATTTACCCTGAAAGTTTTAGTTTGTACTACTGAGAAGGCATTGTGTCAATTGCACGTTATTTCATATT
This sequence comes from Pseudoxenodon macrops, assembly GCA_032467955.1. Classification (NCBI taxonomy): domain Eukaryota; kingdom Metazoa; phylum Chordata; class Lepidosauria; order Squamata; family Pseudoxenodontidae; genus Pseudoxenodon; species Pseudoxenodon macrops. The sequence continues at coordinate 682,984 of JANHFT010001823.1, read as the reverse complement.
AAGATTTCCTTTCTTTACAAAGGAAAAAGGTGTGTGCCGTTTTTAAAAAAAACAACAATATTATTTTATGAATGAAGGCGAATATGCATGTTCCATGATAATGTTGCAGGACCCCATCTGAGTTGGTCATCAGAACCAGAGGTTTTGTTTTAAGCTCCAGCACAAGTCTGAAAGTTCAAAAGACAAAACCTCTGCTTCCGGTGATGGGATCCTGTAATATTATTTTATAATATTGCTCCAATGATCACTGCTAAGCTTGCCATTAATATATAAACACGTCCCTTAACTACCTAGATACAACTTATAAATAGCTGTTTTGGAGCATTATTCTGCTCTTAAAAAGACTATTAGTCATAGTCAATTCAATGAACATTGAGCCTTAATTTGGAAGCTCTTATCTGTGAACCACACACACCATTCCTAAGAGGTCTGTAAGGGGGGTGCATAAGCGCACCAGCGGGCCTACCATCCCTGACCTAATGTTCCCTTTTATTCGTATTCAGTTCATGTATTCAAATCATGTTTATACTTATATATATATATATTATCTAATACATGCTTGACAAAATAAATACATAATTTCCTTGTGTTCTTTAGCAAAGGACTCTTCTGTTTACATGCGTTTCAAAGAAAACAATTATTACATGTATTCTGTATATTATTAGCTTACCAACTTTGGGAAGATCTTTTCTTTTTATTTGCTTTTCCTTTTCTCTAAAGCTAAGTTAGATGAAAAAATAATAATGTGGCTGCTACTCCCCTATTTGTTGAAGCTGCTGCTGTTTTATCTAACAAGATCTAATACTCCTGAATATAAAACTGCACATAGTTATTTGGGAGTCCGAATGAAATTTGTGAATGTTGAAGTCCTCATATCTCATATTTTATGAGAATTCTGAAAGTTAAAAATCATTTATGAGCAAAGGAGGCTACTGCCCATAAATCGTCCATGTATTTTTGAATTGACAAACAAAAAGAGGGCTTAGAAACAATACAATCCATAAAACTGGGTGATGATTTTTCAAACTGTTTTTCACAGAACCTTATAGTTTCATAAGAACTTGATGGGGCTTAATACATACAACCAGTTTCCTAGCACAATAACTTTGTCTCTTGATCAGGGGTTCAGGGAATTTATTTTTTTAATGAATCAGCTCTTTGGCCTGGAAAAAAGAAAAGAAACCCTTACTTTATAGCCTTATGAAACACATAATTGAATGCACACTTTAGAAGGACATTTTTTGTTGATTCAATCTCCTGTAGTACAGTAGTTATATTTTAAAAGAAAAGTTAACAATATTGCTTGGTCATGACTAGGAAATGTTTATTCTCCTTGATTTGCAAGATTTATTTTGCAACCTACAAAATACCTGACAAGCTATGTGAAACATATGTGTATCACTTCATTTGTGCTTTGATTAAAGAAGACAAAGTTAAACGTATTCCAACAGGACACATGGGGGGAAAAATCTATAAGAAGTCATTCAAATAACATGCAGGGCTTACGTTGAACAAAAAGAACTTAAATTATAATTCTTTATTTCATGTACAGTGAAGTCAGCAATTTAATCCAATTCTTAATAATTTGCTTGTGTGATTGATAGTTTTTACATTACTTTAATGATTCATTTATATGTAAATAGAGAGTCATATTACAGTGATTTTATAGGAAAGGACTGCCAGCATCTCCAGAGAGCTGAATGAATGACTTTTGAAGACACTTTCGATTCTTTTTTAACTCAGTGATTCTATTTTCTCTCCTCATATGTATTATCAGTCTAAGAAAGAGGAAAACCTCCTGTTTAAAAATAATAATACAATGATCTACTAAAATGAGCTTTTCTTGCTCAACCCTTTCAGAATAACTGAACAATATCAATAAAAATATCTTTGCCTACAGAATGTCAGTGAGAAATCAAAACATCTCAGTATTTCTCAGACATTAATACAATTGAGCGACTGCAGAGATATTTCACAAGAAGAGTCCTGCACTCCTCTGCTTACAACCGAATACCTCATATAACCAGGCTTGAAATTTTGAGCTTAGACAACTTAGAACTACGTCACCTTCAGTCTGACTTAAGCATAGTACACAAAATTATCTGCTACAACATCCTACCTGTCAATGACTACTTCAGCTTCAACCGCAATAATACACGAGCACACAATAGATACAAACTTAAGGTAAACCATTCCAAACTTGATTGCAGAAAATATGACTTCAGCAACAGAGTGTTCAATGCCTGGAATGCACTACCTGACTCTGTGGTTTCATCCTCAAACTCCCATAACTTTAACCTTAGGCTGTCTACTGTTGACCTTACCCCATTCCTAAGAGGTCTGTAAGGGCGTGCATAAGCGCACCAATGTGCCTACTGTCCCTGTCCTACTATCCCCATTTATTCGAATCCATTTCCTGTATTCATAATCGTGTTTATATCTGTTACCTTATGCATGCTTGACAAATAAATAAAAATAAAAAATAAAAAAATACTTGGATATCTCAAAGCCTGACTCTTTACATTTGTTCTTCTCTATGTGCTTCAATCATCATCTGGAGCTTCAATCATCAACTTTAGATCTCCTGGCCTTGTGAAACTAGGTGTCTACTCATTGTGTCTACTAATGGTTAGTTCAGGATTTTAAGATTCCATTGAATAAGTTTGTGTTCTTGGGTTATTTCATATTTCTGGGGAAATTGGAAAAGGAGAAATACTTCATCTTCATCTTCTTTCTCCTCATCTTATTGTTGATTCTACCCAGGGAGTTGAGAGCTGCTGTGTATTTTATATATTTTATATTGCATTGTATTGTATATTTCTATATATTTTTAGTGGATGAAAAATTAGAACATATAGATGTGTCCTAGATTTTATATTTGATGAGTGATGCATATTTTGCATGTAATGTCAAGAAAGCAGCATTTAAAATGTATATAGTTCATTCTGATGAGGGGATTTTCTACCCAGAATCTCTATATTTTAGCACAAAATGACACCTCAGTAGTGGGAGAATGTTAGGTAACAGTGGTTTATTGGACTACTGAGTAAAAATGCTAATATTATACCCATCTAAACTACAACATATTGCTTCTGATTGTTTCCTGTATGAAATGAAATATACAACAAGCTTCAGATTTAATGCCCTTTCAAAATTAGGAAGTAGCAAGTGTCCTTATTATCCATAGCAATGGATATACAACTATAAATCAAAGAAATGATTGCTACCAAGCTTTTGGTGATTTCCAAAGTTAAAGCAAACCTAACCTGCAGCTATTTCTGCACAGAACAGCTGGACAAAATTATTATATTTCCTGAGTTGACCATTTTAATGTAAGGCTGCAGCTATTATTTTGTTGCTTATTGACAGGAAATGGGGGATTTATAAAGTCTGGCTGAATGCAAATATTTAGAGATTTGTTTTGCCTCCCCCAAACTCCGTTCAAAACCCTTCCTTCTGAACTTCTGAACAGTGAAATCAAACTTTTGTTAAGGGTGTTTTCATTTGAAAACTGGAATTCATGGCTTCCTTCCAAAGGGGAACTCTATTGGTCACAGACAATTTATGAAGAATAGCTTGCTTGTTAGTGAAGCAAATATATGTAATCTGATGAAATTATTAATGTCATAATGTTAACTCTTGTCACATAAATACAGTTAGGAGAGCTGACACAGCAACTGCATCCAAATGATTGGGTCTTTGTTTATGCACTCAATCTGTCAGTACAATATGTAGGGTATGAATTTCAGCAAGCACTTTGACAATGAATAAAAGAGATACACACTCTTTTTTTAAAATTAAAACTTGATGAAAGGTTAAATGATTTGAAGCACTTGGATAGGCTCTGCAGACATAACTAATTTCCTTCCTTCCTTCCTCCCTTCCTTCCTTCCTTGCGTCTATTATCAGATAAATGATAACATTTGTGAAATTATTCTGCCCAAACTGTATATTAATGAGTAGAATGCCAATTACACAAAAAATATTTTAAAAATCATGAATCTTGTATTCATTGTAAACTGCAAAGGCACATTTGTTTTCTTCCTGCCTTCAAAATATATTTACTTACTGCTTTATGAGACCAAATCAACATCAAAACATATGCAACAGTTAAAATTAATGCATAGAATTTTAGATAAAACTGAGACCATTAAAATTGTGAGGAAAGTACCAGTTGTTTGTATAAGTTAAAGCACAGATATATAGAAAGATCCAAACCTTTGGTCAGAGACAATAAACTCCCTGACTTCATTGTGCTTGCCACCCTTTATCTTTCTTTTTTTTAAAAAATGTGATTGATTTTATTGGATTTTTCCTATTGTTGTGACTCACTCAGAGTCACTGAGAGTCAGAAAAGCAGATAACAACAAGATCTGACAATGGATAAGAGCAACAACATTAAAGAAAGAGACAGTGGGGTTAATTCTGGCTTCACATGTCCAAGCCTTAGCAACAAATGCATACAAAGCCAGAAATGAAAAGACAGCAACAAACAGCAAATGCTTCTTCTCCAAAGAAGAACATCTGGTTAGCTGCTGCAAGACGATCTCACAAACTGATTAGAAACAATGACATGACAAAATATTAACGATGGTGAATTAGAAGATCTGTAAGGAATATAATTTGCCTGCAAGCAAGAACTGGGGGGAACCACTAAAATAGTTCCAGGCACATCTGGAATGTTAAGAATATTGTTTTAACAGACTCACAAAATGGTTGCCATCCTGGTTATGGCCAATCACACAAAACTAATTTACCAGAAAGGCAATGTGTACATTTTTTTCTACCTGTCTACCCCAAAAGTTAGACCAGACTAACAAACCAAAGCCATAAAGGTCAGGAATACTTTTATTATAACTGCAATAATGACAGCATCTTTCAGGTTTAAAAATGCTTCCTCCTCTCTCATATTATCTTCATGTGACTTGCTGGGAGGAGGGAGGGTGGTTCTGAAAAGCCATTCTCAAATTGTTTTCTTGGCCAATGTTCAAACCCCTCTTATTTGCTTTGGTAGCAACCTTTCCTCCTGTCCTTGAAGGTGAGTCCTTATATTCTTTACACTATCACTTCTCTCAAGACATCCAAGATGCCTACAGTTGCCTCAATCTATAATAGATTGAAGATATTTATCATTAAAAAAAAAGAATATCTGTAGGCTTTGTGGATCCCATTTGCACTGTTGGTTATACAGTACAGATTAGGCTCCAAAACCTATTTCTAAAACAGAAATAAGGCCAAGAGCTTGAGAAATCTTGAAGAAGAGAATGCTTAGGGAGCATGTGTAGAATACTTTTGCTCCACTGTGGGATGATTAATTGTTAGGTCAGTATTATAAACAAAATCTCAAAACAAAAATGATAGGCTGTTGTCTTAAATCCTGTCCATGCATTATGAAGAGACTCAAAGGTGTGCCACTAATATTCTGGAGAACTGGTTCCTCTTGCATACCTCTTCCAGTTTCCCTGAAGGCATCTGCATGTTCTCAGTTAATATCTGCAGGAGATAAGCTGCAACAACCTGGCAAAACCACATGCCACAGGATGCGTGTAAGCTATTTTCCCACAGGCGTTTCCAGTGAGCTTGTGACTTTATCAGGAGGCAGAACTTAATTGTTAATGAAATATTAGGTAGTGCTTGAAATGGGTTATTTCTGTATAGCCATTTTAAAAATTACTTTTTGTTAAGGCATGCAAATAAGCTAAACACAGATTAAAAGAGGACTTCATAAACTACATTTCTATTTCTCTTTGAGTACAATAATACAAGCCATTCTAATACAACACAATTAAGGGTGTTATCGTCGGATGTAGAATTGACCAACTCTGTGCTAAAGGTTCATCTGGGTTCCTTATGGGCATGTTATTTCCAAAGACCAAAATAAAACTATTTCTCTGTTAATTTTATACAACGTTCTGAATGTTTTCTGTATCTAAATTGAGCTAGTTGTATGGGAATCTAATAGCAAACCAGCTTTCGAAATTACTGGTGTAGTTTTCAAACTAATTTTAATAAACTGTGCTCCTTTTGGCCTTGGATCCACGTGTGAGTTGTTAGCTTTGCACCTGAGCAATGATGTCCTGTCAGAAGGTCAACAGCCATGTGGGTGCTAAATTTTTAGATGCTGTGATTTTGACAGGGCTGGCAACAGCTGCAGTCACAAAGCATACTGTGAATCTGAAAAACATGAAGTGTTTCCACGTTACTGAGCCATGTAAAAACCCTGATTCTGACAAATGCCATATCTGAATCTACAACACTTTTCCCATGAATCCAGATGTTTGCTGGAAATGCTTTCACAATGCTCTTATTGTAATAGGTGTATATTGGGTCATCCCATCCTTCGCTTTTGTATCCGGTGAAAGGGCTGTCCCATTTCATCATTGATAAATTGATAAACTTTATCAAATATACACGCCTGGCGACAGGGCATTCCTTAACACTAATTGGACTGATTGAGAAAAGATCTATAATTTCATATTGCCAGCCACTATTTATCATACTATTATCCTGAAACATCCTGGAGTCAGGAAGTTGAAGTGATGTAGACTGAATGCTTACCATGAAGATTTGACAACATTCCAAATGACATAGGAACTCCAAGCTCAAGACAGAAGCATCTGACAAATTATTATAATTAAGTGTTAATTTACCTGTGAATGCTTGAAAGCATTACTTATCCATTTTACTTATAAATCCTACTGACTTTTTTATCTGTTTGGAGGAAAATGTCAACATTTTTATCTAGACACTCTGAATTTATGCCGATGCTTTTCATAGACATTTATAAAAACTGCATTAACTTGTTTCTAATGCTGTGAGATGCAATGATAGATAATCCCACTCTAAGCAATTACTTTCTGAAGTCGTGAGTTTTGCATATACAGAGACACTTATTTAGATTCATTTCTTTTTTCATTGTCTCCGTTTTTCTAAAAATATGCTTACTTAATCTATACAAAATTCAATCACAAAATATTCAAATATTCATTGTTGCGAGGCTATCTACTTAGCCTCATTTAAATATGACATACATACATTTACCTGACTGAACAAAATGTCACTATTAGCTCCACGTTTAATGTAACCCAACTGAACCATTTACATTAAATAATTTTATTTTCCTTGAAGCTGAATTCTGTTGGCAGAATCCAAAATGGTATGTTAAAAACAGTAATGCAGACAATCTCTTTGCAAAATTATTATTTGCTTCTTTTAATCTGGCCCTTTTGTGTTGTCAAGGTTATGGGATCCATTCTGATTAAAACACAATCCAGTAAATACTTAAACTAAAGAAAATTATCTTAGCCACAAAGAAGTTCTGTTGAAGTCATACAACATCTGGCTTCAATTAAGATTTCAAGGTGAGGACTCCACAACTTCATCTACAGGATGAAAAAGTGTTTGATTGCTTACACATTATTTTGAGTTAGATAGGACGACTTAAGTGCTAAGCTTGTTATGGGCACTATTTGTGTTCCCTCAGTCAAATGTATGAGAGATCAATTGTAGCTTTAGACTTAACAAAACAGAAACCCTACTTTTCTCGCTCTCCAAGATGAAACCAAGATTCATCACACTCACTTTTTGAATGGGAATTGCAAAACCCCTTTGTTGTTTTTAAAATTAGCTTTGAACTGTTGCATTCCGATCATGATAGATGGACTATTTACATCCTATCCATATGTATAATCTTTCTTTTCAGCTGTAGCTTCAAATATTCTCATTTGTTGTGTGGAAAAATACACCTCCTTTGTTTAAAGTTGGTTTTGTTTTATTTCTCAAGAGATGACTCCAAAAGCTTCCCCTTTTCAAAACAGGACAGAATAGGTGGCTGCTAGGTGAATTCATACCCGTGAAGGGATTCAGAACTCAGAACAATTGTCATCTCTTTCCTCAGTGACAGAAGCTGTAATTAATGGTTTCTCCTGTTGTGGCTAAGGAGAAAGGAAAAGGATGGAGTTGACAGGCATTTTATTAATAGCTTCTATCACCTTCCTATACATAAAAAGGCTTTCTTACTGGCTCTAATACTTCATTGAAAGTTTTTTTTTTAAAAAGAGAGGAAATGTTTAGGATGGATAAAAAATGAAGGCAATCTATCCGAGACTGCTGAATGTTAGGTCTTCAATAATAAAATTAAAACTATTGTGACAGTTCCTATTGTGTCATTTAACCATCTGCCTCCTACTGGCACAATCAATAATGACATCTGTGGGCATGTTGTCATCCTCACCTAGTTCTTCTGTATGTGACAACAAAACCTGTCAATATTGTGTCTCATGGTTGCTTTACCAAGAAGATTTATCATTCAACTAAGTGTGGTATAGATTTGAGTGACTGCTCCCCTATTGTTATAGTGGGAACCTACAGGGGGATAGATATTCAACACGAGGCACAAGAAATTAGACATGCATCAACCAGAAGTGACAATGAGTTGCCCCACTAATCCACGGGGCGCAGAGGAGTGGAAATTTACTTGGAGGACTTGGCTATGCTTGGGAAATTAAAGTGACAGAACGGGAATGCAAAATTCAACAGGACATTGCTCCATAAGCCATTGAACAAATGCCAGCAAATAATCTAATCCTAACAATGGTATGTGTAGCTCCGTATCCGCTAATAAAGAAAGAATGGAAAAGTATTTCTGAATGAACTGAGCTTATGACAGAATAGGAAGTGATGACCACATCATTGGTAGGGGCACAGTCATTAGAATATTCATGTCTACTCAGACACCATGCAGGGGGGGAATGTCATCCCTTGGAGAATGGCAAAAAAGCATTTACATGCCTATTAAAGCGATGACTGCCTATTAAATGCCTGTTGGAAGAGGACGGGAAACTCTAATAGCAGGTGTCATAGCTGTCTCCCATCTCATAGACAATGGAAAAAACCTTGCTGCACCATCTCAGAACAAAAGTATTTGTATATTTTAGCGCGCCTGTTCAATCTGAGCTCATGTGTAAGGAACGGAAATCGTGAGCACAGTTAACAGTGAACCACTGCAAGATGGAATCAAACTTCCATAAATCTACTTCCTGCAGGTGGATCTCTCTTTTTCTTATGATCCTGATGAACTCTGCTCAGAAGTCTCAGAGGAAATACTTCACCTGGCAGCTCTTAACTAGGAAGTTATGCGTGACCAAACCATTGCAACTAAATGCTATTAACAGAATGCAGCTGAATACAAACACTGATTAAAAGGAATCGCTTTTCATTTTAAGCTGGGAATTCCTCAAAACCTGGCATGTAAGGGGAAGTGTTTGCATGGGTAAAGTGCCCCATCTTTCCCCACATTGACATCACATTTTTATGGCATTAAAACCTACGATCTAGCATTTCCCATAATCCTGCCTTCAGTGCGGAAAAACATTTACTCCTGAATGTTTTACATTGTCACTGGTAGGGTTCAATGTTTTTTTTTTTTTTAATGAAAGTGTTTTACCACATGGATTCACAATAATGTAATCAGGGGAAAAAATAGTCAGGGTCCATTGCAACTCACATAATCCTCTTTTTAAAAGCAAACAAGATATTCAACCGCAAAGGTCTCCATGTTTTATTGGGAGCACTGCTAAGATTTCCTATCCAACAAGGCACCTTTGCTACTGAGCCCTGTTGTGTCACAACTGGAAATCCTGGCAGATTTATGTCCTTTAGTTCATTAACCAAACACCCCCTTAACCCCCTCCTGCTTAGGAGTTCTAAGATGGATTTATTTATTTATTTTATTTTACCACATCCTGAAGCCACTAGCTTCGAAGGCAGCTGGAAGTGTGCTGTTTCCACATTGATCTTCCAGCAGTCATTCATTTTCCCTAGATTTTTTTTTCCCAATGTAAGCTTCCTTGTTGGGAATATGCTAATGACATCTGCCATGATTAGTGATTTTCTTTGAATCGCTATTCCTCTGTGGGCAAAGCAATCAGAAAGGGAGAAGAGGAGATTTACTTCTTCCTTGTATGCCTTCCTTCAGCCATCTGGTCTAGCTTAATTCATTTGAATAAGATCTGTAGTTTGAGGTTCTTTACTGTGGCATTCAGAGGCATTTTAAAGCTTAAAAAGGAGTTAATGGTGATCTGTCTGTGTCAGCGGCATGGCCCTGTGATGGCTCGCCTTCTTATGGCTTAGAGGGCCAGATTAATTTTATTAAATTGAAGGAAAGAGGTGAGGGGAAATAAATTTCAATGCTCTTTAACAGCTTCATTATTTTAGATGTCTTTTGTGAGGGCAGTTATTATCTGAACATAAATGCCAGAAGATAAGAGAATACATTTTAGAAAGCAACCGTATTTTTTTTTAAAACCGACATCGTTAATCTAAAATTACCTGGATGGAGAAAGGAACAAAAAAACGATGATGGAAGAATTATACTGTTAAAATAAGGGCAAGAAACAGTTCCTCGCTTGTGAAATATAGAAAGAGAAAAACAGTAAGCAGAAGAAAGAGAGAGGAAGAATAATGGAAGCTGGGAGGAAAAGGTTAGAAAAAAACATATTATTGTTGTAATAGGTGTCACCCACCTTTATCTTAATTGCAATTAATTTTTCTCTCATTTAAAAATGTGCCTCTCCCAGGGAGATCCAGATCAAGTTTGTAATACTGAATAGCTATAGACAAAATACCTTGAGTCTGACATCATCAAGCACACTGAAGTCAAGAAGGTTAGTACTGAAAGCATCGTGACAGTGAAGAAGATTCTGGAATTCAAAATTTGTAGAAGAAATATATCAATGTAATTAACACCTGAGAAGTTCCAATCATTAGATACACAGTGGGAATATTGGACTGGATTCAGACAGAACTAAAAGCTCTGGATAGAGTAACGGTGACAGATTATGCCCTTCATCCATGCAATAATGTTGACAGACTCTACTTACCAAGGGAAATAGGTGGGTGTGGAATGTCGCAAGCACATCAGACAATTGAAGAGGAAAAAGGGGCAGGGGAAGAATATCTAAAGGGCAGTGAAGAAGATGCACTGAATCTAATATACTAGAAAGGCTTACTGTACACTGGAGACACCAAAATGGCTACAATGAAGTCCAAAGGAAGAATAGAAAAGGAACATGGCAAGGCAAAGTATTACATAGCCACAACAACAACAACAATAATAATAATAACAAGCAGCAAAACTGATAAGCCTTGCAATGGATAACTGCAGAAAAATCGAAGAAAGAGACAGAAGGACTAATTCTGGCTGCAGAAGACCAATGCTTAAGAACAAATGCACAGAAAGCCAGAATTGAAAAGACAGCAACATTCAGCAAATGCCATCTCTGCAAAGAAGCTGGAGAAACAGGGATAAGCAGTGAAACATTTCTAACCAAAAAGAAAAGAAGTCCAGTTGCCATGACTCAATTTCCAGTGGACCACCTACTTAGCTGCTGCAGGAAGATGGCATGACAAAATAGCAACAATGGTGGATTTCAATATCTGCAAGAAATAGCATTTGCCTGTGAGTAAAACCTGGTAGGATCACAAAATAGACAAAGTAACAAAAAATGAGATAGCTAAAGCACTCTGGGACTTTAAAATTCAAATAGACAAGCATCTCTAACTCAAAACTCTAGACTTCACAATTGTTGGTAAGAAAGACCAAAAAGTCTGGATAGAGAACATTGTAATGCCCCAAAGGGGGGCAGAAGAGAAGAGAAAGAACTGGAGAAAAATCACAAAACATACAGGCTTGCAATTAGATGTAAAACAAAGCAAAATATAGCACCAATAGTGATAGGCACTTTGGGTGCAATTCCAAAACATCTGGAATTGACATCTGTCAATACCATCAGCATTGTCAAAATCAGTCCAATACAAAGGCAGTTTGACTTAGAACAGCTTACATCCTGCAATGATGTCTTTAATATTATTAAACAACAATATCTGCTCATCCGTGGTCCTTAGGAAAGACTTGATAGGTGGACAAAATGCCAAATCCTGTCCAAACATTTGGTTGACTGTGCAACCCCCAATAATTAATTAATATTCTATGCTGCCCAACTCTCAACAACTCTCAACACTGAGTGAAAAATTATGAACAGAAAACAATAAATATTGATACCAGATTTAACTTACTTGAAATGAACATTTGCTGTGCTTCTCATTAAACCATTATGAATTGGTTGATTAATAGTGGTTGGTTCACTGAAATTAAAAACACAGCTTTTCAGCTTTCTGTTTAAAGATACTCATTCTTAAAATACTTACATTTAATTTTTGTTACTTAGCATCAAGTTTTACTTGCCAAGAACCTGAACTATAACAGTATTCAGCATACAAATTGGAAGGGGAAATTTATTTAAAACATGGGCTACAGTTTATTTTGTCTGAGCTGCAGACATCTATAGTTTTTTTCCTCTAAAGCGGGCAGAAGTCGGATGTCAAATCAGTTATGTTTCATACTTCCCGTAATGACTTTAGATTGAGGATAGAACTTTTTTTTCTATTTCCTTATGTTTCATATGGGCTGTTGGCTTTATTTTCTTTCTCCCAGGTGTCTTTAATATTGTTATATTGCACAGTTTGCTTAACAACAACCATAGCAAAATAAAAATAAATAAATAAGTAAATAAAAATGCTCTGCAAAAAGAGGAAGTGGGATTTAAAGGAAAAATTACAACCTACTAATGTTGAAGTCTCCTATGAAAAAGAAACACCTGGCCTAGGTAATAAGCGTTGGGTAAATATGTTAAAATTCAAAAGATGAGAGGCTCTGGTTGCTGACCTTGAAAAAGTGTCATCGGTCCCCAAAATACTTTGGATGGCTAAGTGCTAATAACTGGGTAAAAATAGATATATTATATTGAAACTATTGAAAGTTTTTCAACTTGTATACCAAAGTAACAAAGTTTTTTGCATGAAGATAATTAAACCTCTACCCTCACCTCTCAAGCTGCATTATAGATTGGATTCAATTGGTTTTTACATGCATGGCATTTTCTGCTACTCACAACGGAAGCAAAGAAAAGGTAAAGTCTTCCATCAACCCAGCGGCCACTTACAGTGGTCCCAAGGCCAATTGGCAGAGCCAAATGTCCATGCTCTTGCAGAAGAATAGGAGGGTGGGGGGCAGATCTTACCTTAAAGCAGAGGTGGGGAACTATTGACTTATTATGGCTTCTGGACTTCAACTCCCAGAATTCCTGAGCCAGCCACATTCACAAAAGCAGATTGCGTGTTAATAAAGCCATGTTGAAGTCCGCAAGGCATAAAGGGGACACAGTTCCCAACCTCCACCTTTAGAATGTCTCTTCTTCCGGATCCCAGTGTTTAGTTGACTGACGGATCCATAGTAAGCTCTCTTTGCCAGCGCAATAGGATCGGCTTGTTAAAATACATTAGTATATTCTGTAAATAGTTTATAATCATTAGAAATGAAATTTTTGGGGTTCATTTTCTCTCCTCTGGAATAAATGGTGCACATTCAATGTTCTTCCATACGATGCATGCTTAACATTTCTTCCACTCTGGCTTCATAAGGGAAACACTAACCCGTTCTTCTGAATCTCATTTCCTTTGCGATTCCTAATTACTTGGTTTTAAGTAACTATTTTTTTCCCTGCCTGGCTCTTTTCTTTCTCCCTACTTCCACTTCTCGGAATCAAATGTCACAGTTCAAGCTGTTTTACAACCTTTAGCATAGCAACCCTCCCTTTTCCAATCCCCAGACATGCTGATAGACAGACAGTTGAATCTTGCTGCAAGTGATAACCAGGCTGTTTTCAGTCTTTACGTCCAGTCAGAGGATTACTAATTACTTAATTTATCATACAATACCATGTACAGCCTATACAAAGATATAGCATTTAAATGCCAATAAAATTGTGAAATTTTATACACAAAGTATTTATTCGGCAAAACTCAATTGGATCTAGATTTCAAAATATGGGAATAGTCACTCTGATACAATTTTGGAGCCATTATGTTGACTGTATCTACTGTTGGTATGAGTAGACATTAGAGAACTCTACCAGGGGTGAAATCCAGCAGGTTCTGACAGGTTCAGGAGAACCAGTAGCAGAAAGTATGAGTAGTTTGGAGAACTAGTAGTGGAAATTTTGAGTAGTTCAGAGAACTGGCAAATACCACCTCTGGCTGGCTCCAGAGTGGGGTGGGAATGGAGATTTTGCAATATCCTTCCCCCAGGAATGGGGAGGGAATGGGGATTCTTGCAGTATTTTTCCCCTGCCACATCCACCAAGACACGCCCACCAACTCACACCACACCCACCAAACCCCACCTACAGAACCGGTAGTAAAGTTTTTTGGATTTCACCACTGAACTCTACTATGCCTAACTCTACTATGCCTACTGTGCTGGTATAAATATAACCTTTATTTCAGATAGTCTAGTTACATACAATGAAGTATTTTTTTAATTGCAACCTTAATTTATTTTGCTATATAAATATTAAATCTTATCCACAACTCTTTTTTTTTTTTTGCCAGGAAAATATGGTCTGCCTGAATTAAATATTCTTCCATCTATTTCCTTCTGGATATATTGGAATATAATTCCCATGACCCTTTGCTGGAAGGGATAGAGAGAATTTCACATCTCAACACATCTGGAGGGGATGACCTAAACCGGCCTCTTTCTACTTATAAACAACTCTGCAAGGAAAGCTAAGTTATTAGGGTGAACACAAATGACAGGACTTCACAGAAGAGGGACCTCTGTCCATCGTTTTACACTTAGCCATCTTGCACAACGCAAGTTCACATCACATGGTAGACCTCAATGGGTTAAGAATGCTTCACAGGGAGTAGTAAAATGAGCAAAAAGCTTAAATTTACCTGCATTTGGGTTTTAAAAATGCTTTCATTACAACTGTTGTCAAAGGATAATGAACAGCCAACTTGCCTTTTATGGCTCAAAAGTCAGGAGTGACTCAACGAGTTGCTGGTATTATTCAGCAGTAAAGAGAAACAAACTTGCAAGGGCCAAGTACTAAATCCTTGTAAAATTAGATTAAAACAAGCCTGCTATGTGACCCAACCTTTAGGCCTACTTAAACACCTGTGGATTTATGGAGTTCAGAGGTCTGCAAGGTCTCTGTTAACGTTCATTTTCAAAAGTAGACCTCAAGTGACATCCTTTGCTAGGCTAGTTAATTTCAATTTGCTTCTAGCTTGAAAGGTGATCATATTAAGATATATGAGCAACACTTATCTTTATGCCAAAACTGCAACCTGAACAGGAGATAAATTCTGAACGCTACAGAACTTGTTTCCAGAGGGCTTGCTAAACAATATATTTCATTGGGTTTAATTTTGCAGTTCTTTCTTGCACACAGCAGCTTACAATGTCAACAAATTTTCAAGCCAAAAAGTCTGCCTGAACATGATTTCTTTTCTCAAAAAAGCATAACAGCATAGAGAAACTTCCTCAGGATCATAAGGTTCTGAAAAGAGAGATGCTTAATAAATATTGAAAGTTCATAACAGAGGTAAAGGACTTACGTTGGTCTCCTTAACCTGTTAGCCTCCAGCTATAGTGAGAATATAACTTAAGAGTATTAGAATATTTTATTGCAGGGGAGGGGTTCAAAAATTTTAGAAATGGGTTCTCTGACCAGTTG
>JANHFT010001823.1:651133-667254 GCA_032467955.1 Pseudoxenodon macrops | reverse complement strand
AGCTAGAGGTCTCCCAACCCCAGCCCACCCCTGCTTTATTGGTCGAGTATGACAACCAAAATTCCTGGCCGGTAAGCCATGCCATGCTGCTTTGGAATTTTGGGAATTGTATAATTGTGGCACAAGAATTTTGGGAATTGTACAATATTTGGGAAGTAAACATATTAATTTATAAAAGTGTATTAAACTAGCATTAAATAAAAAAATAAGTTTGCTTGAGAATATGTGGAACCCTGCAAGTCACAATAGATAAAATTACTTGGGATGAAAAAAAACACCCCACTAATACAATTTAATGAAGATTTCACTACTTCTAGGTCTGACCTGAACCATACATACATGCAGAGATTGCATCTTTTCCTATCGAGTGGGCCACCGTTATTTCCACATTCTTGTAAGCAGCAATAAGCAAGAGAAGATCATCCTTTCTTCGTGCAGATCAAACCATGATGGCTGCAAGGCATCTGAAGTTTGTCATGAGGTTTGAAAATGTGAACATAAAATGCCCACTCAGAAGCATCTTAAAACCATCACAGCCATATCTGCTCACAAAAAATGTTAAATTTCTTGGACAAATTATTGTTTCCTCCTAAGTGCTAAGTAAACTATTTTTTGGGAATTCTGAGTTTTCATTAAGATGTTAGATTAGAACTAAAAAAATCCCAACAACCTGAATTCAAATCTACCCTCAGTTATGGACACTTCCTTGGAGCCAACCAGTCAAAGTCACCCAAGAAGTGTCTGTGACTAAAGGTAGATGACTTTAACCCTTTCTTATCTGCTATGTTGTGGCTGCTATTTTAATTGGAATTAATCATCCCACTAATGCCAATGGAAACTCCAGTACAAATGACAGATGTAGGTCCATTTATGAGCAGGAAAAATAGAGATGGCATACATTTAAAGCCACTCCTCTCACAATGCAAGTCTCGATTCTGATCTCATTGTAAGTGAATGGTCCTGCTTGCCTTCAAGTGGAAGAAGAATGAGAAAAAGCAATGTAGAATTGCTCTTTTCGAACACATAGCTGTGTTTTGTGAAATAAATAAATATATACAATTGTATGGTAGACTAAGGTGCTACAACAAACTTGCCGTGTCACATTGCCATCACATGATGTTTCACAATGTTTTTACCATTCGCAGAGCTGAGGTAGGTGTGGCCTGCATGTGACGCATCTGGCCCGTAGGCTGCCAATTTGACCCCCCCCCTGCTCTACAAGGTTCTTGGCTCACTGGGGATTATGGAAATTATAGTTCAAAAACATTATGTAGTATTAATGTGCTTATTGTTGCTTTATTGCATGAGATTTAAAAAAAAGGAATTGCAAAGAGGGATCCAAGCAAATCTGAGAAATATTTTGTGTGTTGATTCATCCCCCAAATACATCAACCTTGCAAATAGCTCTGGTTAAAATACTGAAACCAACTTATACAGAAGTTATAAGTTATATAACTTATATAGTGGAACTTCAGAGAAAAGATTTATTCGTACTTTGTGTTATCCTGCTTTATATAAAACGATTGGTTCACCCTCTAGTTAGTTTGTTCTATCAGTGCCATATAAATACCCCATCTTCCCAAAAAAATTATAATGATAAAATTAAATATGGGTTCATCCAGATGCAGTTCAACAAAGATTTAATAGATATAGTTTTGTAGGGTTCTGATTTGGTTTACAGAGGTTTAGGCACTCTTATAGAAATATAGAAAAAAAAATCCTGTTAAAAAAAGACCAGAACTACTGAAAGGCATAAATGATCAGGCTGTGCTAAGCAAGGATTGCAGTGTTAGTAGCCTCTGTCAGTCTTTCTAATCACCGTTGGAAAAGAATTCTGCAACATCTTGGCAATTGCAGGTTTATTCATGGATTACTCTACTGCACTTTGTCCACATAAGCATTCACCGCATGGGAAAATTGTCCCACCTTCCATCTACGTTACCATCCCTCCTTCTGCACAGTGGGAGTAATGGAAATGATATTGTCATTAGCTCACAGTTGTTTGCAGCTTTCTATAAACTACAGGTCTTCCCCAACCACTTTATTTTCCCCCAGTGTCCGTTTTATTTGAATCACTTGAATGATGATGAGGGTTTTGTTTGAAAATGCAATTGTTATGATATTTTCCATCCTTTCTTTTAAAAACCAGCAAATGTAAACCTCTTTTACTTTGATCATTCCTATTTGTATTATCTTTAGAGGGCAGAATATTTACACGAACCTTTCATTCTAAAGAGAAAAGACGCATGATTAATGTGTCTTAGCCAATTTATATTCTAATCCATATGGCTTCTCAAACAGATAGGTGTGTGCAATAAAGCAATATCAAGTCTCATCTCTTGCTGATCTATCTAAATTTACATGCAGCTAAATCTTTTTTATTGCACCTGACAATATGTTGTGCCTTACCTTTATATTTTAACTTACACCATTTATAATACGGTCTTATTTTTACAAGGCTGAATTGCTTTAAAAAGTATATGGATATGTTTCTCTGGATCATATACATTGTAATGATCATCAGCTTTCTTAGCTTTCTTTTTTATTTTATACTTTTAAAAAATCCATATAAAAATACCTATTTGCCAATCCAGGTAGTTCCAACAACTCATTAAGTCATTAAACGAAAGGAATGTTAAGCAACTATACTTATGAACATACTTCAATTTTCCTTTTCTTTACAGACTTGCAAAAGTCTTTAAAGTCATAAACATGAGAATTGGTTACAAAGTCACTTTTATATCACATTTCTAAGTCTGAACAGTTGTTAAATGAGGCTGTCCCTAAACAAGGACTACCTGTATTGCATAGCCTGTAATCAAATAGGTTCTTTATTTTTGGCCAAAGAATCATTTACTCATTTTTACAACCCTAACTCCAAGTACTTTGTACAAGTATTTTTTTACTTTGGCCATGTTAGGCATGCCAATTTATTGGAGTCAAGTAAAGAACATTGACTGGCTTGAGAAATCAAAGTTTATACAAAGTTGAACATACAACATTTGAAAAAAACTGCTTGAGAGGGTACGATGGGTAGCACTTGCCTATAAAATCAACAAGAATTGGACACAACTAAATGGTTAAAACCAAAGAAACCAAAAACCTCCAAGTAGAACTAAGAGTGGTTCTGATATGAAGACCTGGAAAGTTGCAGTCAAACAGTTCTGAGCTACTGCACATACATGGTGTTCATATCAGATCTAAGAAAGCTTCCTAGCTTTCTATTGATCAGCATGTGACAATCTCCAATATGGAGAAATAAATGGATGAATTCCTCATATCTTGTGGCTGGCAACACAACTGGGTATTCTACTAAAGGTGAACCCAACTTGCTGCATATACATAGACAAAACAAAACAACATAGGCTGTGCAAGCAAGCAAAAGAACATAGATCAAGAGAAGAGAAAAGACACTTCTAGGACAATCCTACACTCACTCACTTAGGGCTAAATCCTGGTGAATTCAGTAATTTTGTTTAAAATACCGGTACTTAGAATCCATTGTTACCCTTGCTGTAATTCATCTCTAAAGTTAGGAAGGTTAAGATGTGAAAGTGTTGCCAGAGTCTGGTAATGGTTTGATCTATAAATATAACTATTTCTGTATGGCATTGTATACCTGCTGACTTTCATACCAGGAGTAAAATGCACATAATAAGAAGTTCAAAGGTTTCCTCTGAGGTCTTTGACTAAAAGTGCTGCAATGTTATGTCTCGAAAGACACTCTTAGCTCAGGAAGTTCTAAAGTTTTTCCTTTCATAAGAATAAACAGCTTAAGTCACCTTCCATTTGTTTCAAGCAGTATGAAATCAGTCAATGAAATTGGGAAAAAAAGTGTTACAAAGAATAAATATAGGCAAAATTATGATAAATGGATAATGTATTTTCTTCTCCCAAGGCAGCCAGTATTATGCTTATTTCCTTTGATGTTGACTCACCGTAGTTAATATCAGCTTTATGAGGTGGACCAGATGAAGATCCTGACACCACAAGAAGACTGGAACTATACAATATTGAATAATTGTTCAGATCTTCCTTATCTTACAATCCCCATCATCTGATTTCCAGGAAATGGGGAGAGGAGGGTCTATTCTGAGCCTTTTAAAAATACTCTTCCACCTTCATTCATGTTGTCCTATCAACTTTTGGTTCACTTCTCTGAGGCCATTTCTCCACTGCTCTAGAGTTAAATGGGTTTTGTCCTGAGTCCTGCAATTATGACGGTCAAACATGTTTTCTTTGCTTCCAGAGTGCAAGATTTAATAGGTTTATTATATAGAAATCAACATAAACTAATAACAACCTAGTTTGTTACCCTAGTTTGGGTAATGAACAATGCAAGAAAATGTCTGCAAGAAAACAATCAAGTTCAGAGAGCACCAAGGACCCTTCAAAAACAAATTTTAGTGACAGTAAGAGACATTTGATTCAATTCTCATCACCAGAGGTGATCAAGAGGTCGTTAGATCACCATCCCTCTGAAATGCTTTCATTTGGATTCCTGTACTGACCAAGGTCAGTACAGAACCTTGGGTTATGGGTTATGGGTTATGTGACCTCTTCAACTCTGTTTTTATGAACAGCATTGTTTAAACAACTACTGTCTTTTTCTTCTTCTCCACAGCCATTCAGTGAAAATCTCCATTGAGGGAAATTAACTTTGTGGCAAAGTGAAGTCATTATTATGAAAGTATCGTTTCCCAATTTTATGAATTACTGCTTCGGTTCAACCAACAGTAGCAGCATAAAGTTCCCAGGGGAAGGTATCAGTCCACTTCCCTTTGAACTCTATTTCTGCATTAGGTTTCGGAACAATTACATTTCCTTTTTCACTTTCCTTTGACAATTTATTTTCCTCTGTGAGAGTTTCCTGCTCTGTGACAAATGCTGAAATACACTGGAAAAGGCCTTCATCAGAAAGCTAAAGGGTAGCTATTTTTAGTTTTCTCTTTTTCGCACGAATGTGCATGCACACACACACGCACACACACACACACACACACAGATACAATTTTGCATGCTGTCCTGAATTTTAATGAACAGCTCCAGTGATAATCAGTGAGCATCTATATTTATAGAATCATCATAAACGTGGAACTGTATTTTTATATATGCCAGAGTGCTCCATATGTTTAAATTTATGTGTTAATTTTTTTTATAGCAAATGAAATATGAGAATTTCTATTCCCTCCCCATCTTTCCTAGTGAAATTAGACACAGGATTGAGTATTTATACAAATATACTTTTTTTTCCTGTTATGTACACCGAAAGGTTCTTAAAAACCCATTCATCCTATGAATTATGTTCATACACCATAGATAATATTTAATAATAAACATAACAAGAATAGCAGATCAGTCCTATTTCTAGGTCAACACAAATACTCTTGGGTTTTAATTGGAAAAGGGTGGGGGGGTGTTGCATAGGCATGTATTTCTTTACAGATTAAAACATGGGACACTGTTTAGACAAAGTCTTCTTTTCTTTCCACTTTCCTTTGTCACCATCTCCTTTCCCATCCAATTGGCAGCTGGGCAACAGACAAATCACCCTTTTCAGGAGCCCAAAGTCCTTAATTGAAAGGTGAAGTTGCACTATAGTTAAGTCTATGTCTTATAGCAATGAGAGGCGTATGTTGCTTGTACATGTTTTCAACTATCTGTGCCACATAACTCTCTGTCTAAGGACATGCAGAGCATCCATATAAGCAAGAGTTTTGTTAAGTTCGCTAAAATCCTTGCAAGCTTTCTAGCTTCTAACAACTTCACATCAAGTTAGAAGCCATGGGGGGGGGGAAATGGCATTGGGGAGAGAGAAGAAAAATCTGGTTCGTCTTTTGCTGGTATTACGGGCAGGATTATCCCATGTTCCATTCAATTTCAGGTTTCTCTAATGACTGATATTTATATTTCTTTATTTATTAAATTTATATGCCGCCCATCTTGCTGTCCAAGACAACTTTGGGTGGGATGTAGAAACAACAACACAGACATACACTGTAGTTAGAAACTGATTTTGATGATTAGAATAGAAAGGGATTTTTTTGTAAATGCTCTGTGTGTGTATGCGTGTGTGTGTACATAGATATAGATATGCACATAGATATAGATATACACACAGGCTATATTATATAGATGTTTATGATTTTTCATTTCTGCCATTCCCTGTCTGCTTCCTTGGTAGTTAATTTGGTGATATTTAAATTTAAAAGCCAATTATTTTTAGTTATTTAAAAAGCAGTTAAAGTGGGAAGGTGACAGGAGACCGGCTGCCACAAATTTTCTTGGAATCGCACTCAAAATATAAAACATTATATTAAAATGAGATATATGGCCCAAAGGATTGACTCAGTTTAGAAAACAGCACAAAAGGGATAAATTGTGAATTTTTTCAGCTATAAACCTATAAATAAAAATTTAAAAATCATATCAGAAATAGAAAAAATAATAATTCATTGCAGTATTTATCAGTTGTAGTGCTGATATTTAAAATTGAAGATCTAATTTTTGATATGGTGTATCTCTGTGTTCCAGATAATGCATTTGTAGACCTAAAAAAAATAAGATATCATGTTAACCTTAATCCTGATTAACCTGGAATGCTTAAATAAATGGAAGACAGCACTGGGATTATACTGATCCACAATGCAAATTATGTACCTATTAAATATGGCACATGCCATTTCATAATTATGTGAATCCCACTGCTATGTTTGTCCTTTGCATAAAATTTGCCATAAAAACATAAAGGGAAAGACTTTTGAAGTTGCTGCTTAGAATTAGCATCTGGACTAATTGAGCTGGCACATGAAACATTGTAGTATAAAGCATTCTCTCACAGACACACTTATTTTGCACTGGTGTATTTGGATTTTTTTTTAATAAACATGTCTTTCATTTTCTGCTCTTTTTCATTTTTGGTAATGCATTCCCCCCCTCTCTCCATATGTCAGCCACTCCACTACACAACATTTGCTGGAAATGTGTGAATGCTAGCTATACCTTAGCAAACATATACAGGTTGTGAAATGAACTACTGTACTGTATGTGTGTTTATGACATTCCACTATCCAGTGCACTGCCCATTGGTGTTTTCATGATAAAACATATCAAACTATTATG
This sequence comes from Pseudoxenodon macrops, assembly GCA_032467955.1. Taxonomy (NCBI): domain Eukaryota; kingdom Metazoa; phylum Chordata; class Lepidosauria; order Squamata; family Pseudoxenodontidae; genus Pseudoxenodon; species Pseudoxenodon macrops. The sequence continues at coordinate 660,132 of JANHFT010001823.1, read as the reverse complement.
GAGTTATTTTTCATTCTTCCTTTTTTTATTTACTTCATTATACCAAAATGATCATTTGCTTCCATAGGGAAATATTTGCACTTCACAACAGTGATGGAACTTTGCTATAAGACTCTGATGCTTCAGCAATAAAAAGTCTCTCTGAAATTTCTTTAAAAAAAAAAAAGGATCTCAAAGCTGCAAAAATGAGTTTGCCTTACAAATCTAATAAATATATTGGGATTTTCTAGGTGGTCCCATTCAAATGAGCAATTTTTTAAACGCGCGCTTTTGTTATTATTTAATTAGATAAATATTATTATTCGAAATGAAATGCTAAGAAATAAAACAATAATTTTAAATGAGAAGCATTGTATCTTCATCCTTAATAGAGCAGTAGCAAAATTGAATACTCAAGTAACTTTAAAAGTTCATGCAGATGAGGAAGAATGAATGATAATTTCCTCTCATAAAAGATTTTATTTTGAGAACAATAAAATAAAGTTTACATTGAACATCTGATGAATCTTCTTTAAAAAAAAAAAATTAGGCCGAGCAAAAGAATGAATTTTAATCAATGCAGAGTACTTCTGAATGCATTTCTCCCAACCAGTTTTTACACTTAGAATAATAGTGAGAATATCAATACCAAAAGGAAGGTTTTTTTTTAAAAAAGACCAAAAATCAAAGCCGGAAGGATTCTTGCATCTAATTTGGCTAATTAGGAATTGCCTAAGGCACAACACAAAAGAGATGAAGAAAACTATTCTTTAAAAAAAAACACCACCAATTCTTTTCCAAAAGCAAGGACTACATTGATAATAAAAGCACCAGCTGTAGGAGGGGCAGATGACAAATTGAGGTGGGGTATCAGCCTCTTCTTGTCAGCTGGATGACACATAGCTAAAAGTGATTAAGTGCTAATTGGGGGCTCAAGAGCAGAAACTTTCGATGAAAACTCATTGAAAGTCGTTATCTACATCTTGGCAAATCTTCTCTTACCTCTCCCTACAGGCCCCCAAAGGGCACTATGTAAAGAATTAAAAAACAAGAATAAAAAATTATACAGTGGAAACCCGTCTCTCTCTGTGTGTGTGCGTGTGTGTTTTCAGTTGCCATTTCTGACCTAAATTTAGGCAGAAATACCATAGCAACCAAGCATTAATATATACTGATTTAGCCTAGTGATATGATGCTTTAATAATTTAAAAGGGGATTAGTTAAGTTCAAGATCTATCTAGGTTTGTTTCTCTTGAAGACTCAATCTTATTTCTAACTGTAGTTGGAGGCAAGATACCCAAATAACCATAGTGATAGTGTTGATAGTATTTGTGAGTACCCCAGAGTCATCTGGCAGATCACTGGGAGAGAGAGAGAAAATATGTTGGATTAAAATGAGCCTTGAGGAAATCCAGAAGTTCTGTTTTTACATCTTCATGAATACTGATATTTTAACTAACATGTGTTTCTCAAAACAGTAAGACAAAAAATCCTTAACTAATAGAGGCACAAATCACTTCTTGTACCCTGTAGGTCTTGATATGAGGACAACAACATGGGTATGAAATGGGTTACTCAGATAGAGCTATAATTTTAATTTATATTGCCATGCCTTGACACATCAAATTAAGCATTGGAACTATTTCCTGACCAATCTTATTTTGAATGTTTCCCAATTCTTTTGGAGTTGAAGACATAAAGGTCAATGATGAAAATTCAAGCCACTGGCATGTATTAATGACAGTTGCACTGACCCAAAATCATGTGATAACTATCTGTAACCTTCCCAGTTACCTTCCAATGATTTGCTTAACAACTGTGTCAAAAATTGGCATAAAGTATGCCACACTTAGCAACAGGAATTTTGGGCTCAATTGTGGTCATAGGTTGAGGACACCTGTACTAAAGTGTAATCCATCACCTTTAAGACAAACTTCCATTTATTGACAATGTTATAGTTACTCTGGTTCTGTGTTTTTCTCAGTTAATCTGAGTATATTAAAATCCTAAATGTATGAATTACGGACCTTTGTGTGCCAATTGAAAGAGGAAAAATGCTAGCTTGATGAAAACTTGGCATAAATTAGTCACAACACATTCAGAAACGCTGTCTTATCCCTGAAGAACACAGAGGATCTGCATAAAAATCGGATGTAGTGATTGTTTCATCTAAAGAGTATTTGATTTACTCTCCCCTATTTTAAATAATGCAACATAATAAAATATGAAATCTGTTTTTCAGCATATCTGCAATTTTATTCAAAGTAATACCCTTTCCATATGTTTTTCTACCTACTTGGCAGTCTTGGTGGAGACTAATTGTTGTGTCTGAACAACAAATCTTTTGAGAATATTAGAAAAACCATCCATCCATTTCTCCTCTGTTCTGTGATTACATTTGTATAATTCTGTATTATCTTAAGAGCTTTGATATCAAGCGAGTTTAAATTGTCAAGTATGGTACAATAAGCTCATAACCTCTGTTTAATACAAAAGTAGCATATTATGAATAAGTCACCTTTGCCAGCTTTGGAAGCTATTGCTACCATATTAACCCAGTATATATAATGGGAAATATATTTACTATTCAAAAACTGAATTTTCCACCATAATTGTTACCTCATATAGCCATTTCTTTCTAGCTATAAATAACTTTCATTTTTCCATTGTTTGATAAGAGACACCCGTTTGAAATTCACTGTTTGATTGATACAGTTATTGAGAAATTGCAAACCAGCAATTCTATATGAAACAAAGAAAGACATAACAGAACGTATACCACTGGTTAATCGCTTAAATTAAGATACACAATTTCTTGAAAGCCAACGTTCATATGTGAATAATCACCACTGAAAAATAAACCTACAAGATATATTTCCTTTTCTTTGAAGAGAATATATTTTTGTAGCCTTTTTTTTTTTTTAAGTACTGAACATTTGCAACATTGATTTGGAATGTTTCACATTTACTGTAATTTACACTATGCAACTTTTATGATACATAGTGAAAAGCTTGAGTAAATATCTCACTGGGCATTGTGTTCAATGGATGTAGTAACAAGAGCTCCTATATCGGCTGTTCTCTGTCCACTTGGTAGCGGAAAGCGGTTGGATTATAAAGGAATGAATGGATAACAATTAATACTATAAAACTGTGTGAATGAAAAGAGACCTGGGTAACTTCCATGATTCCAATTTCCATTTATTCTTTTTCACCATTTAAAAACAAACGCGGAGGGCTCTGAAAATAAATGAAAATTGATTGCTCTTCAACAACATAAATTACACTTTTGTTTGAATCCAGCCTTCGTGAGGTGGAAGCGCAAACCTGCATTTGAATTCCTAATGATTCTTCCCATTGTCTCCTTGCTGTTAGAACCTGCCACTCACCAATGAAAGGTACTAATCACTACCAGAAAATTCCAGTGTGGTAGACAAAAGTACCAGCCGGGGCAAAAATAAATAAATAAATAGAACCAATTGGTCATGGATGGAAAGGAAATTTCGCTCGGGAATGAACTGCACAATGGAATTGATTAAGTCTGGCTTCCCTCACACCCAAAGGCTAAGACTTACATTTCAAAGTCAGGCAAACCTCGCCAAAATAACTTATATTCATTATCTGTGCTCTGTCTGAACCGCTGTGAAACCTCATGGCTGTGACAAGTGTTTTTGGCTTCAACAGTAATGGAAGCAGTCATTGTCCTTTTTTCCCCTCCTCCCCTTTTGTCTTCTATATTATGAAAGTAGATACAGTCAGATGTAGGGCTTAGAAATCCTTTAATTAGCTCAGATGGTCTTTTGCAGGCCTTTCCAAGCTGATTTTCTTTCTCTCTCTTTTTAAAGATCTTACTAATTGTATACGTTTATTAGGACATCTCACACTTAATACTCCCTATCACAGCAGGGGCCCTTCAGCGACAAGCCATAATGGCTTGCAAAAGCAAGACATACAGAGAAGAGCCGTAGAACACACTGTTATTTCGGGTCACAGGGACATAAAAGCAACCACTGGATTTTTGTTTAGAAATTTTGAAAAAGAATATAGCAAATCTTATGCCTTTCACATTTATGAATGTTTATCAATTTACGATTTATAATTGTACTGGGGAAAAAAGACAATTGTACTATTAAGGAAGACAAGCATTGCATGATGACTATGGTGGTGACAATTGATATAGCATTAAAAGGAAATAATTGAAAACAACAATTGTTACTATTTTTCTTAGTATACACACACACACACACACACACACACTTCTTTTCAAAACACAAGCAAGGTATTTTAATTGTTTAACATTTCACAATTAAACTTCAGAGTTCAATTTTCTTGGGTAACTCACAGCAAAAATAAAGCTTTTCTTTTTCATAACTGAAAGGGAAAAAAATTCACACTAGGGTATATCCAATACATTTTGTTGCTTTAATTATGTATTTGTGCAGTGATGCAGTCAGGCAATGTTTGTCTTAGATATATCTTTAGATGATAATATATATTACTTTCCCTACTTCAAAAAGTAATAATCCAGTCTGGATTTATTTGAGGAGAGGAGTTATAACATTGCCTTTAATATATATATGTTTCTACATGTTGATGTATAGAAAGAGTTGCTTTTAGAGGACTTTATTATAACCTACTTGTCAGTTCCAAATATTGCTGGTAAAAACAAGGCAAGGAAAACATACTATATATTAATCCAGGCAAAGTCTCATATTGTTCATGAAAACTCCATGCTGTTTTTTAACCACCTTCCACCCTCCTGGGTGTGACGGAGGGGGGTAGAGAGACAGCTCAAGAAACTATAAAAGAAAGTGATCGTGGGAGTAGCTCTAATATGCTTTTTTTTTCCCATGTAGTCATTAAAATGACAGAAAATTGTGTCTGCCTGCCTGTGTGTTTACAGTTCCCCAAAAACACTTCTAAGGTTTCTCAACAGAGATGTTGATACGCGATTGTGGGGGTGGTAGGAGCCTTACAATAGGGGCCCTTGAATTTATGCAATACTGTGACACCCGACTCTAAACTGACCCATGAATTTTCAGTATATAAGGTGTGAATATAAATTAAGTAACAAACAAATAAGCAACACAACTACTACAATTGGAGGATAGTTTTGACAGGTGATGAGTCACCTCCTCAAACTAGTATTCGGTATAAGCGTCCGAGCAAGCCCAATTAAGGCTTGTTCAGACAAAGTGACAACTTGTTTTAACAATGCTCCCAATTTTCTCCCACAGGCCACAATCAACATTTAAAAAAACAACTTTGTGATCCTTTCTAAATAATTAATGACCTCTTGGGGAGTCACAACCCATAGCTTAATAACTTCTGCTTTTTTTTTTTAAGAGTTGCATTATAAATTGTTTCAGTCTTAGGCTTCTTAAACAGAAATATCCAGAAATAAGCAATTGTGATAGTACATCTAAATAGAAGTACATCTTGGTGGGTGTTCAATGTCAACAATTCTCTGTATTTTACCACCGGATTAATGATAGAAGCATCATGACTGATTTTGGAAAACGACTTCCTTGTGTCTCTAAGCCAAGCCACGTTGGTGATACTTCAAACTCAAAATTACAGGAGTACCATCTGATAATGCCTTTTTTCATATCCAGTGCTAACTACTGGATTCTTTGTAAAAAGGAACCATGTACCAATAAAGGAGAATATTTGTAGCTCAGGGTTGAAATGAGGGGGTTCTTGGAGGTCTCTGAGCTTTGTTTTCTTGCAGACGTTTCATTACCAAAACTAGATAACATTATCAGTGCTAGTAAGGAGTCAGTTTATATTCTGGTGTCTTGCCTGTCTGTGCGGGTAAAACATACTGTATACTCAACAATACATAGGACTGAAATAATAGAATATTGATAATATTGATATCCAACCACATCAGTGTCATGACAGCAGGACCCAAACGGTTAAATAGAGTCTAGCATTCTTACGTGCCCAGATTTCCAGCTGGATGCCCAGATGCTCATCTGGATTTTCAAGAATTCTTGATTCATGGATGCTGTTGTATTCTGGCACGTTTTATATTTAACCTGTCTGAATCTTGTTACTGAATATAATGCAGGGCAAAAGCATTCCTTGGTTACATGTACATATGCCAACAAAACACTTTAGACCACTCAGGACCTCATATTTATGGGCAAGCATCCTGTGTGAGCATGAAAGGTGAAGTGCTGGGATCCTTTTTTTTCCAAGCTGCATTCAACCCCTTTCAAATAGTGTCCTGCCTTTCTAATGGAGATGTTGGGTTGGACAACTTTCTGGCAAATACTCATGAAGCAAATGAAAGCCAGTTTGGTCTAGGAATTAAGGCATTAGGGAAGAAACCAGGAGACTGGTTCTAGTTCTAATCCCACCTTATCCATGAAAGTCAGATGAGTGTCATTAAGCCAGTCACCCTCTCTCACACCAAGCCACCTCCTAGGGTTCTTGTGAGGACAATTAGAAGGTTCTCCTATATACTGTACAAATAATAGAAGGTCATCCTGTATACAGATACAGAAGCTGTATTGACTATGTTCTCCACCTTGAATTATTTGTAAAAAATAACAAAGGTGGGATATAAATAAGTAAATAAACTAAGTAAGTAAGTAAGTCAACTCATATTCTTGCCATCATGGTCATTCTATAATAGTTTGACTAGTCTGGGTCTGCAAATTAGCAAAATAATGATCTTGCCAATATCCAGGTTTGGAGCAATTCTAGAGAAGGAGAGAGGAAGAGGTCAAATTTGTTTCATGATAATTTGCATAGTACGGGTCCTTCAGGCACTTTCACCTTCAAGCATATTCATCCACAATGCCATCTAGTCCTTGGATAAGTATGAATTTACTTAAAGCATCTTTCCTAAGCCTTAAAAACAAAAACAAAGATTTTAAAAATAATATTCCGAGCTGCTTGCCATGCAGGAGCAAATTGAAATTACTTTCCTGGATGGATTTGCCAACAAGCATTGACCCAAAAGAAACCTACAACCTTTACTATCACTTTAGATTCAGCTGCTGTAATTCAGAACATTATCAAATGGATGTTAGCTCCATTAAGTCGTAAAGCAGCATACGGAGTATCCAAAGAACTGCTTTATAAATGCCTGCTCTAATACAAGGGTGTTCATGCTTCTCAAAAAAGGAAAGAAATCCTTCCCATCTCTTTCACTTCATTGTGCAGCCAAAAACTAAATTAGTTTAATTTTAAATATTTAAATTTTGCAATTTAATTTCACGTAAATGCAAAAGATTTCTGCAGGCTTTGTTAACTCCGACTAGTGTAAAAATAAATAAAACAAAATAGTAGCTAAATTAAAGTAGACATTAAAAATAGTCTTCAATTATATTTGAACAAGGACAATGGTAAACGGAGAACAATGAATTGCAATGTACTGTGCAGTTGAAACAGTTTAGTAATTATCAGATAACAGAATTTTAATGTCAGTAGTGTAGTTTGAAAGATATTTATTATTCTATAAAGGTAGCATTTTAGTCTGCTTCTAAAGGACAAATTAGATGTACCCTTTAGCCGTTGCATATAAAACATATAATAATTACAAAATCTTCTACTATAATTCCTGGGTAACTTCCTAACCAGCAACACCAATAAAGTAATTTATTTTATTCATAAAGTAGAATTTCAACATGCAGCACTTACTGTGTAATATAGGAAATAAACAAATATCACTTTTTAAAACAGCAAAGAATCTCAGGATTCATTTCAGAGTAATGATAATTGTGTAGAGCAGCATGAACCAAATGTAACATGCATTCATTACAATGTTTGACTTTGTTGATACAGTTATCTTATTTAGAGTCTTGGAAAGCTGTTTTCAACAACCTTGATCTAAATGTGAATATTTTTAGCAATTCCAACCATAGCACTGATGAGGTTACCTAGTTTGGGCAATGAAACATCTGCAAGAAAACAACCAAGCTCAGAGAGCACCAAGGATTTCTCATTCCAATTTTGGGCTACAAATATTCTTCTTTATTAATGCGAACCATTTGTCCTATCTGCCCTTCTTGATTTTTAATAGTGATAAGTCAGTTTCTGCCATCTTATTCCAAAATGTGATAGCCAGCTCAAAACAAATTTCTGCTGGAGGTAAAAGTAGGTTAGTATCCATTCCGTACTCCAGACATAAATATCTGCTAAACTTGAAGTTAAATTTTATATCATGTCTGATAAGGGGTTAGTATTCCCATCACTTAAAGCTGAAATGGAATGTTGTCCAGATTTCCTAAAGGGAAGGAATGCATTTCAGAAGTGCAAGAGATCACAAAGTTCATATAATTTGTGTGATAACAAGAGTACAAAGATGGTTTTTCACTAATAGTTCCAAGTAGGTCCAAGAGTATCTGTTTTATGGGGCAAGTAGTCTGCTTTAGTTTGGCAAGATTCTGTATATAGGTGAGGAGCAATAGAGATATCTGCTTGGAAGAATTATAGTGTGTCTTTCTTGGCTTTTAAAGCCTGACAGAGGCAAAAGTCTAGTTTTGGCAGTCCAGAAAGATTATGGATTCCAAACAAAAGAGTGAAAAGCTATCACTGTTTTCCTTCTCTTACCTGTTGGCTGAAAAGGCTCTTTTATTTTGCACAGTGATAGGACCAAGTTCATCAACCAATTCAGGAAGCCTATAAAGGATTGCCAATATTGAATGGTTCTTCAGTAGCTCACTTCATTAAACCACAATACACTAATAGTACTAAACTTTACATTCATTTCATGGTCCTAGCTGCAGTAAATAGTTACTCAGTGAGGAGACCCTCTCCTAATAAACACATAGGAACAAGAGGCGATTGATCTAAGGAGAACAACAACAAAAACAGTGATGCAATTAATAGACAAATCCTATTCATTAGCCAAAGTGTCCCAATCTTGAAGTGGGGCCAAAGCTCCTTATATGCAAAACATTGAACAGTGAAAATGTGGGACAGAAATTCCAGAGAGAGAGAGAGAGAGAGAGACAGACAGACAGACAGACAGACAGACAGACAGACAGACAGACAGACAGACAGAC
>JANHFT010001823.1:637197-648519 GCA_032467955.1 Pseudoxenodon macrops | reverse complement strand
GGCAGGCTGTTCCACTGGTTGATCGCTCTCACTGTCAGAAAGTTCCTCCTTATTTCCAGGTTGAATCTCTCTTTGGTTAGTTTCCATCCGTTATTCCTTGTCTGGCCTTCAGGTACTTTGGAAATATATAGCCAGTTATTCCAGTTATGACACCTTGACTACCAAAGGAAAAAGAAAAATCTCTAAAATCAGCAGATGGGTAGAGGGCTTTCGAATGAAATATTTGCCCAGAAAAAGACACTGCAAAATTATCTTATGGTGTTTTCTCTGGAGAAAATAAGCAATCAGCTCAAATTCCCAAGACTTATTCAAGTCTTACAGCATTGTGGGATCCAGGGCCCAGCATTAACCTCTGATCAGTGCAGGCTTGTGCATCCCCCACCCCCTTCAAATTCCCCTCCAGCCATGCAATTTCCTATATCACATAACAATGATCATTGGCTCCCAGCCCAACATACCAAACCTGATTGTTGGTGCTTGGGAGGGAAAACTGTATACTCTGCCTCTGAGCCTCTGGAGAAAAAGCAGATATCAGCAGAATGAATAAATAGCAAACCTATAATGCATGTAGCTACAGCACATGAAAGAAGCTGCATTCACCTGGAAACAAATTGGCTTTAAAGCCAAGAGCCTGTGTGAATAAAAGGGTGCAGCCTAATGAAAGAAGGATAGTGCAGATGGCATTATCCTGGCCTTACTTAACAAGGAATTTCTAAACCTGGAGCAACCATGTAAAGATCTGCTAATTGGTCCTCTGATGATAATGGCAGAGAAAAGGCTGTTTCTAAATATTGCATAAGAAAATGTGATGATCAAGTCATAAAGGTTTTGGCATCCATAACCTGAATTCCCTTCAAAAGTGTAGATGTCTAAAGCAATTTGCCCATTCTGTTTGTTTGGTAGATACTATAAAACAGGTACTATTGAAAACCAGACAGCTACCACTGATACGAAAGAGGAATACATTATTGGAGCCTCTTCTAAGGTTAAGAAAAAGTCTTCTTCAAGTTGAGATCAACCCTTCAGGGTTCATTGCTGTTTTCCTGGCAACTGGACAGAAATGTTTTGCAGTTATTTGTGATGAGGTTGGGTGGAAAGACTTTCTCAACTAGCCTATAGTCTTGGCAGTATTTAATAGTCTTCCAAATAATAACCAGAATCAATCTCCTTAGCCAAAAAACACCAGTTTGGTACTACTGTATATCATGTTATGTTTCATGTCACTGTTTCTCAACCTTAGCAACTTTAAGATTGTGTAGACTCTTCAACTGCCAGAATTCTCCAGACATCATGGGAATTGTGAAGTCCACATGTCTTAAAGTTGCCAAGAAATACTGCTCAGTTCTATTAAGATTTGCACAAATAGAATTCCTATTTGCAGTGATGAGTTGGTCACATGCTACTTATCTATTCATTTCCAACTCTCTTTCTCTCCCCCTTCCTCTTTTTCTTGTAAACATTTTTAATTTTGTGTTTTTCTTTGATATAATTTTATCAAGCCACATTTTAGGATATAGGACACCCCAACCTTTCTTCTTTGCCTTCTTATGCCTTCTTTGGATTTTGCAGGTGTCTACAAAATGCCAGCTAACCACAAAAACTAAAACTGCAAGCAACTATCTGACCATGAATGCTGTTACTTTCTCCAAGGATCCTTTCTTGGTCTAACTTGCCCTCCAAGAGACCCACAAAGTTCTAAGCAAGAGTTTCTAAACTCTGAGAAGACTTTTTGACAGATGGAGACAGTTTAACATCAGACAAACTGAAAGAAAGCCATACAAACATCTTTAGAGACATTTCCCCCATGCCCTGATTTTTTAACTCCCTCCTCCTTTTTCCCTATTCTCTGAAGATTTATGCATTTTGTAGCCGTTTATTAAATCACAAGTTTAAAAAAAAGAATGAAAACAGGTCTGATTTTTCGTCCTCAGGCATATGCTTTAAGTTGAAGAACATAAAGGGGTATAATCCAAATGTTTGTGGCATGACCGTACCCAACGGAGTAAGAGAATGTAAGTGAATGCTGCAGATATTCCTGGAGGAACAGTCAACTGACAGCCCCAGATAAGTAAATGTTAGAAAACCCAGTGGGATGTTGCTAGAATACAAGGTTGACTGACAACCTTTCCCCCTAACCCTAGGAAATATAGGATACTTGCAAAGGATCTTACACTGATGGATCCACATTGAGTTGTGTGACTCTAGAAGGAAATAAAAGTACAGATAGACACTTAGCCACATTAAATTTGCTAAAGTCATTGCTGGGAGATTTGACAAAGCTTGAAAATCAGAAGACCAAGGGGCCAAGAGCAGAGAGACAGCACCATGGAGTATTTGAAGAAGCTTCATCTGTCCCATAAAATGAAATGAGTAAATTGGCCCCAACTGATTCAGACTTAATCATTTTCTAAGTCAATTTTCAAAAATCCACCATCTCTTCAGCTCTTCTCTCTTTAAGAAACTTTTGTGCCCATATCTTCCTTTGAACCTCTTGAAATCTTGCTTTCATTCAGCAAAAGAAAAGAAAGACAGACAGACAAAGAAAAGAAAGAAAGAAAAAGAAAGAAAGAAAGAAAAAGAAAGAAAAAGAAAGAAAGAATGAAAGAAAGAAAGAAAGAAAGAAAGAAAGAAAGAAAAAGGGAACATTGTTTATCAAACAACAATGACAAACCCACCTCTAAAGTAAAGTTTGTCTATAAAAGTATACACAAGCACAGAAGATTGCACAGAAAGACCAGTTCCGTTGCATTTAAGGCACTGCTTATAAAATGCTGCCCTGGCCACACAAAAATACCTTATAGACTTTTCCTGCAGGAACTGTATCAATTAAGGTCTCTAAAAGCCCTAACATGGATGGGCTCTGCACACAGCATGTCTGCCAATGTTTTATTATCAAGTCCATTATGATGAGTTCTTGTCCCAGACAAAGGAAGAATTGAAAAAGAATTCAGGCTGACAAATTAGACTTGAAATCTGTTTCATTTACATAACGACTGGAAGTTCATTAATAACAGAGTTTTAATTATTCATGCTCTTGTTTCAGTAGATACAGGGAGTTTTTTCTCCCCCTGCTGTGCTAGATGTCTGGATTAGCTAAAATGAATTGTGGCAAACCGATAGACTGTTCAGGTTTTGTGATTCCTTGGGCATTTGGCACCATAAAAGAGAGGGCAGAAAAGGGATGTAAATGGGGGTTTGTGTATGTGTGCCCCCTGTCCGAGCATGTACAGCACTGTTTCATTCATGCAACTTTCAAGCATTCTTGTGCTTGTTAAAGAAATATTTGCACCGGGAAGAAGCTTCCATTTGAATTGGAAAACAGTCTCGTGAATTGTTATAAAACGAGATCTCCAGGTTTTGAATATATTTGTCACTCAGTAATTCTTTGCATAATGAATACTAAACTTTCTAAAAGAGCCTTGAGAGTTGCCCCTTTATAATATGTTTTCTTCCGAAAACTTGTTGAACTTATGCGGCTACCCTGGACATCATTCAGCTATGAGCAGATAGCATTGGGTTCCAAAGATGTCAACGATTCAATTATTTCCTAAATAACTTTAAATGAAGAAGCTACAAATATACTTCTGAGCATATGCAGAATATCATGCTCTTTCAGAGAATCCCTGATTTTCTGAGTCAGGGCTCAGATGTTACATCAGGAAACCTAATTTACTCTTGGTTTATTCACCTATATATATAAAATAGCCAGGTCTAGAAATGAGGATTACGGTATATAGGCATGATAAAGAACCTGAAGCCTGGGGAGGGCGATAAATAGCCCAACAGGCCTACCAGGAGGCTTCAGTGAAGCCTGCGTGCATGCATGGAGGGACAGCATGAGGGGGGGTTGTACGCGCATGCACAGGGGAGGGCATTGAATTATGGGTGTGGGCATGCGTGCGCGTGACCCCCCGTGCTGTCTCCACTTTTGGCACGAGATAGTATATAGCAATAAAGCCAAACAGCCACATTCTGTGGGGATTATCACAATACGTTTGCAGACATATGAACATAGAGAACAACGGTTGTGTGTGCTTGCAAAATCTGAAAAGGAATGCACAGAAAGCCAGCATCTACTTTCAAATTTTAATCACTTTTCTCAGAGAAGATTGCAGCTAAAGTGGCAGAAGAGGAACAGAAAAAGAAGAAAACGTTTTGGAAATTCACCTCTCAAGGTTGACCTGGATCATCTCCTCAACATGTCTTATGAACAGCAGATGCAGTTATACAGCACCCGCCAGTACTGGAGGTCGAATTGTGGATTGCATTGCAAACAGCACTCACTGTTCAAACATCTTCAACAGGCAAAGCCACAAAGAAGTGGTGATGATCCAGTTGCACTACATGATCATCCTTCCAGAAATAGTGGGCAGCAGGGTGGGCAGTGTATAATGGGAAGACTGTCCACCAAGTGGAGATCAAGCTTGAGGTAATTGACCACTATTTGGGAGAATTTTCCATCACACATCAGCCTGTGAATCATGGTTGACCTGGGATTGGAATCAGCCACTCATCTCAGTTCATTCCTCTTAAAACACGGGTGTCAAACTCACGTTGTTACATCACGTGATGTATTGCAACTTTCCCCCCTTCGCTAAACTGGGAGTGGCGGTGACTAGTGCTTGACGCCCCAGCGCACGGCCCACATTTGACACCTCTGCTCTAAAATGAGGGCCTTGGGGAAGAATATTTTTATGTGTAAATAAAAACAGTTCCGAAACAAAAGAAACGGAATCATTGGAAAACCTACGCAAAGTAATGATCAGAAATAGTAAAGGACGTTTTTGATCCTCTTGCCATACAGAACACAAAGATTTCACATTGGCTCAGTGAAACTTTACAGAATATCTGCAGCTCTAACTTTTATATGAATGAGAAGAAATAGTGGTTTCTTTTATTGAAGGATGTCATTAGGCAAAAGAAGTCACATTCCAGAAATGTGAACTGCTATATGTCTCATTAACATCAACAGACCTGCTACTTCCATTTCCTTTTGTTTCTCCTAACAAGCTGCAGAAAATAAAATAAAATAAAATCCCAGCAGCCATTCCCTTCCTTTCTCTTGCAGAACAGGACTGCACAGGGTCAAAACCCTGAGCTAATCCACTGTGTAGAACCTGAACTCCAATGTTAGTGAGATATTCCTACTGCTAAAAGAGGTTGTTGGATTCCTTAAGTAGAATTGCACTACATTCAGGCAAGAAAATGTGTTGGTCCAACTACAAATTTAAGCAGCATAAAGAGAAAAGTGCCTTGTCTAAGAACAATCTAAGCACTACTATTTGTGCTTCATTTGTCTTCATTTTTTCAGAAGAGAAACTAGGGAAGCCAAGAGAAAAATGTCTTGTCCAAGACTTCAGATGGAACAAAGTGAAAAGGTTAACCCTTCCAATGATGGTAACTTGCCTCCTAAATTTCAGACTTCACTACCTAAAAGAAATTCTCTATTTCCCACTCCTTTCTCCTCTAATGCATTTCTCATGTGTATCAATTTATTTCCTTCCCCTAGACTCATGGGAAGATGATGTCTGTCTCTAATAGAAGAATTGGTTCAGAAGATTCCTTACTTCCATTATTTGCTCCAGGTATATAATATCCCTGGACCAAAGAAAAAATAAAATATTTTAAAAAAAGAAGAGCTGTTGAGAACGAGACAATGTATGAGACATCTGGATAACGTTTGATGTGGCAGTGCTGCTCCATATTCCCTCTCAGCTTGCTGCTGTGCTCAAACCTGAGGGCTCCCCCCTCCTTCCTCTAGTTACATTTGATGTCCAGGTGCAGGTGTGCTCTCATGTAAATCATCTCCAGATGTTGCTGCACATCTGTATAAATCTCCAGCTTTCATTTTTATGAAGCGAGCACATCATGTTCACCTAACTCATGCCTATTATGGGATTCCTAAGCACTCTAGCTTTCAGGAATCCCCATAAAAATAACAGTCCTATTAAAAGACAAAAGGGAGAGTGAAAACACCCCGTTTTAGCTTTCAAAATTAAAACATTTAAGGTTCTTTTATAGAAAAATAAAATTACAACTTTTATAGCTGGGCACTTCAGGGTTTTCCAAAAGAAGCTTTAAGTGGATTGCTTTCTCCGTGTCTTCGCTCTGTCAAAATTGGCTTGGTTTGGCCATAAGCAGACTTGCGGAAGATATTTTACTGCTGCCCCATTCTTATTAAGGTGCTTATTTTAACCGAGTTTGATGTGATTTGTAATCAGTAAAAATAAACAGGATGAAAGGAAGAAAATCACTAAACCCTTGATTTATGGTAGTAGGTTACAGAAGTGCCTGGAGGTAGAATGTTCATTTGAGCACCACCATTTTTTTAATTGCTTCCTATGTCAATATAATTTTTCTTGATTTCTTCACTGAAGTCAACTTCCCAAGGAGATGAGAGGATGGGGGAATCTAAAAAATATGAAATAATTATTGGGGTTATATTTTAACTGATTAATCCATTGAATGAAAAGTGTTATCATAACATCTATCATTTTAACTGCTGATCCATACTCTGGATGCAACCTACACAGACTGTCACCCCACACCCTCTAACTTGAAGTTACTTGGACAATTTTGACACGTAAAAGATGTTCTGATGAAAAGTGACAGTATGCAGGTTAAGGCATTTGGGAACAGTCAAGGGAGCTTTAATGAGTCACAAACAGGTGTGGTGGTGAAGCTTTTATGTACTCTGAAGTGCTTCTTCTCAATTACGTCCAAAGCATAGCCAAGCTCAATTCAGAACTTGGAAGTATAATGTTTTAGCAAAGAAACAGAACTAAATATTTGTTCAAGAATTAGGCAGTAGTTTCCTGGACTAAAATCCCTATATAACCATCATAAGCAACCAAGATATCTAACTTCAGAGGCTGGAAAAGAGCAATAACAATAGCACTTAGACTTATATACCACTTTTCAGTGCTTTGCAGCACTCTCTAAGTGATTTACATAGTCAGCATATTGCCCCCAACAATTTGGCTCCTCATTTTACTCACCTTCGAGGATGGAAGGCTGAGTCAACCTTGAGCCTGGTTTGAACTGCCAAATTGCAGGCAGCCGGCAGGCAGCAGAAGTAGCCTGCAGTACTGCGCTCTAACCACTGTACCACCATGAAAAGAAGCTGATTTTCCCTTTGTAGTGTCTTACAAACTGGTCTTTTCTGGGGGAAAAGCAATTGTGGACAAGGAGGCCAAGAGATCACTTATAGCTGAGACAGTATTTCTCAACCTTGACAACTTAAAGATGTGTGGTCTTCAATTCCTAGAATTCCCCAGCCATTCTCTGAAGAAGGACCATTCATGGTAAGGCATGCAGATCTGGTAGGCCAATAAGCAATGCAGAGGCTGAAGCAGCCACCCGCCCTGCTGTCCCCTATCATTCTGGTGAACCAAGTGTCTCTTGGCAGCGAACAATAGAGTCCCGGATTCTCACCCCAATGATTCAATTCCAATTCTGACAGAAGAAGAAAGAAGAAGATGAAGTAGGGTGGGAAAGAATTCCCACCATTTTTACAATACTATCATATGTATGCCTACTCATACATTTTTATTGGTCAGACACTAAGTCATGTCCAACTCTTTACGAACCATGGACCATAACATGCCAGCCCCTCCCTGTCCTCCACTGTCTCCCTGAGTCTGTCCAAATATATGCTCACTATGCCGATGATACTATCTAACCAGCTGATCTTCTGTCATTTCCTTCTCCTTTTGCCGTCTTCTCAAAAATAAGCAATAGTAAATTTAGGTAGACTTGCTCAGGAAGAGAAACATAGAATTACAGGTTGTTCAATAATTTGCCTTCAATTTGTATCTAGGATGCCTTTGAGGCTGTGCCTCAATCCATCTTGGCAGACTTTCTTTCATTCTGCAACAAGAACCAGAAGATTACAGAACCTCTTAGCTGGTCTGGGACAACCAGACAGTATAGGTAGTCCTCAATTTACAGCAGTTCATTTAGTGATCGTTCAAAGTTACAACCACACTGAAAAAAGTGACCTATGACTGTTTTCTCACACATTGCAGCATTTCTATAGTCACATGATCAAAACTCAGACGCTGGGCAACCGACTCATACTTATGACCGTTGCTGTGTTGCAGGGTCATGTGATCACCTTTTGCGTCCTTCTGACAAGTAAAGTCGATGAGGAAACCAGATTCACTTCAAAACCGTGTTACTAACTTAACAACTGCAGTGATCCACTTAACAACTGTGGCAAGGAAAGTTGTAAAATGGGACAAGGCTCACTTAACAACTGTCTCGCTTAGCCACAGAAATGTTGCATTCAATTGTGGGTTGTAAGTCGAGGAATACCTGTATAAGAACTCTAAAACCACCTCTTGGACCAAAGTATTTGTTTTTGTACATGTTAAAGTATCTGCCTGTAAAAGTACTATAGGTACTTCGCTTTCCTTTCTTCCCTTTTCGATTCTCTGTTACTGGGAGATCTATCAAATGCTTTTAGTGTCACATTCCAGAGACTGACCTTTGTTGTGCATATAAATAAATTGAAACTGAAAACAGTCTTGTGATTTTGAATCTAAGATGGATAAAAAAAATATGAGCAACCATTAGATGAGAGCAGGGTTAGAGTTCTCTGTATCTCTTTGCTGTCAACTGTGGTCACATCTGGATTTTTGGACCTTAGAAGTGGGAATCGTACACGGCATGAACATTGCAATGGTGAAAATGCAAGCAGGCAACCTAGCAAGCAGGTTGTCTGTTAAAAAGCATTAACAATTTTAAGGGGACATAATGTGTGCATTTAGTCTTTTAATGGGAACTAAAAATTTATGGGTTAATAAGAACATACTGAATATTCAGATTCATGCTTTCTTAACTACTCCCAGACCTGATCAAGTTTATAAGCCTTTGAGTCATTTGATTTATTATTTGCTTATTTATATCCCATCCTGAAAAGCTGGATAGTATTTGTGAGGTTCACAAGTGGTTTTCAATGCAAGTAATCAGATCCAGACCGGTTTAATTTCAACAAGATGGCTGCACCCTCTGTCTTTAGATGAGACTAGAATACCCAGGACCCATTGAGCTATCCTTCCAATGATATTTCCTCACCTAAACAGAAAACACTAAGACCATGGGCAGATGGCTATTGTTTTGATTTTAAAATGAAAGAAAACATTTTATTAAAGAAGAGAGATGGGTAGCAAGACAAATATAGATGCTTTCCCTATATCAGGATGCTTGGGATGAAAACATTGTGGTTAATCTAATTAATACTCTAATGTTTCCAACTTCTTTTTCCTCAGCTTAAAGAAACATGCAGATGACTAAGCTGGAATACCCATTTCTCCAGATAAATCAACACATTCTCTATAGTTTGTCCTTGTGCTTTATATATAGTGAGAGCAAAGTATTGGGAAATGTGTCCACTGAGGACCATCTTCACCTTTTGATAAACTGAGCATAATTCTTGAAATTGTGACAATGTCATTGTTGAATACACCAATGTTTACATTTGCTACAATATGATTTTTTTACTTCTTCCATGATCTTCTGAATTCCATTGCAAAACCTTGGAAGATACAAGTTTCCCGTTGAAATGATCGGAGAGTTTGTCTTCAATTCCTGCTTACGTGGTGACAATCCAGAGAGTTCAATCAAACAATCTTGATCAATCAATCAATTATTGATTGAAATAATAATAATTATTATTATTTTGAAAATGAGTAGTCTTATCTCCTTCACTGCCAACATTTAAGGAACAATATTGTTTCATCATTCCAGGGAAGTGCTTAATGCACAGAATAGATTTCCATCATCATTTCGTTGATAGGAACCAAGATACAGTTCTTGCAGAACAGTTCTGTAGGATTGTGAAATGCCTGGTAGGTGAAATCTACACATTCTTCCATAGTTCTTAAAGGCAGAATCATATCTTCAGGTAATTTTATTTCCTCATTTTGATTTTTATGAAGTTTGTGCTTTCCAAAGAACTTAAAATATCTTCCTTCTTCCTCACTCGACTGCATGTTTCTCTTCAATTGTAACTTGGCAAAGCTTCTCCATAATTGTGACTTTTGATGAATACATTCTTTACACCATCATCATTTTGTATTTCTACAACTGGTAGAAGCTGACAGAAATTTCCCCAAAACTTTCATTCTTGCCATATATATCAAGAAGAGTCCAATCTATGGCTTCAAAGCTCTCCTTCCTAATCATGAGGCTCTCATCCCATATACACCTTGCATGCTGAAGCAAATTTGTAGTATTGGAGTTTTTTCATGTTGCAAAGAACATTTTCATTCACTTGGAAGAATATCTTGAATCTTGAATGTGCTGTCCTATCAGCAGGTCTCAATGTTGCTGCAGTACTGAATGATGCTAAAACAATAGCAACATCTTCATCTCCCCAGCTTTAGTGAGGATCAAAGTGAAAACAAATGCCTTTCCTATTCACCCTGATGCATCAATGACAATTATTCAACAGGGATTCATTGTGTAGCATAAATTATTGCTGTTTTTCTCTGCTGAATTGTGCTTCATGCAATAATTCCTGATTGCCAGCATTTTAATTAATTGTACCGTTTTTTTGGTTTTGGCTAAGTTATATTCTTCAAGTCTTTTTTTTGAATGTCTCAGTATTTTCTTGGAAATATAGAAAAACGTGTTCATGGTACCTTAATTGATCATGATGTTAGGATTATTGCTCACTTGATTTGGAGCAAATCTTCAGATACTGCATTCTTGAACCAGTTTCACAATTGTTGTTAATTGTTGAGTTCAGTGTTTGTTAGCAAGATGACAAACAAATCTCTCATTGCTCTGGGGATTCTTTTCTTGAGCTACCGTGGTTCAAAAATTGTCACCTTATAATGTACCATTTCATCCAGGTAAAGATCACAACAAGTATTTTAGTAATATATAAATGCAGGCAACTTGCAACAAACTCCCATCATTTCCAGACCATGCACCTAACAGGCAATGATGATGGGAAAGTATATCCAGTAATATTTAGAATAGCTCAATTTACCAATCTTGGTTGGAAAGAAACTCTGTTCCTGCCATTGTTGCAATATTACTTATACAGTAATATTATATATATATGACTACCACCTCACGTTTGCCATTAAAATCCTATTACAATTGAAAATTGATTATAGAAAGTTTAGTCTTTCATTCAGTTAATTCAGTAATTGTACTAGATATGTGTATATTACAGTTTGTGTTAAAACAGAAGTCATACTTCCATTTTAGGCAATACACACAAACAAGTATCATTTATTTATTTATTTATTTATTTATTTATTTATTTATTTATTTATTTATTTATTTATTTATTTATTTATCTATCTA
>JANHFT010001823.1:619435-634046 GCA_032467955.1 Pseudoxenodon macrops | reverse complement strand
TCTATCTATCTATCTATCTATCTATCTATCTATCTATCTATCTATCTATCTATCTATCTATCTATCTATCTATTTGTAAATTCACTTGCATTTTAAATGCATACTCCTAATGGTTATACATATGCCAATGGATGGCCCATTCTATTTTTTTTCCTCCGTTAAATAAAAAACATTTGTGTCTTATATGAGCTCAATCAGCTGTTTGCCAAATTCTCCAAAATTCCACTCAATGTGTAGACTCTTCTTCCCTTCCTAACTCATGACCTTTATATGACAATATCCAGCTTGGTTGACGTCAAAAATGTTTATATATTATGACAGAAACTGTAAATTAGACTAGATTTTTTTTTTTAAGTCTCATAAAAAATAAATGGTACCATTTACCTTCTAGGTAAGTATATGTTGGGTCTTTACTTTTTTTAGCATATGCTTGCATCTATTTTAATATTATGTGTGTGGGCTATGCTAAATCTAATTATTAGTTTGTCTTATCTCATAGGGACAAGATTCGGGTATACCTCCAGAAATTGGCATGCATAATTTTGGATTACTGAATAAATCCAGTGTGGGTTTATTATGAGGTTGAATTCATGTAACACTGATGCAAAAATAAAAAGACCTCATAAATTATCCCTAAATACTTTTGTATTGCATTGCATTGCGGCATCTTTTAACTCTACAAGAAATCAGAGATCTTTCCTTTCACTTTCTATAACCATGATGGTGAACCTAAGGCCCACAGAGCCTTCTCTGCAGGCATGCCAGCTGTCAACCCAGACCAGTTCCACCACACGTGCATGTGCGCCTCCTGCCGGCCAGCTAGTCTTTGGGTCTCTTTCACACATGCGTGGAAGTGGGATGTATGCAGGGGATGTGTGCTCAGGTGCAGGGAGTGGGGTGCATGCATGGACACTTACATTGCATTTTGGGAGGTTCATGCACACATGCCCCCTTGCGCTGTTTTGGGCCTGGAAGGCCTCCTGCACCAACCTGGAAGCCAAAAATGGTCAAGAGAGGGTGGGATGCATGCGCAGGGATGCATGTGCATACACAGGGGTAAAGCGCTTGCATTGGATTTGGCGGGGGGGCGGTTTGCTTGTGTGCATGCTCTGGGCACTTGACACCAAAAAGGATTGCCATTACTGTTCTATAACCATTTTCAACCATTTTGAAAATTAACTTTCAAAAATATATGGCACTCAAATCAATACAGCTTCTAGAGTATTTCATGATCTGATTATCAGTAAAAGCTATTTTTTCTCTTAAAGGACTTTCTCTACCGTTGGGTTACCCATGCTTGATTAGGTAGAAAACTACATCAGCTTGATTTCTTTGTCCCCATGGCTGTTCCTTATCATAGCCTCCTGGTTCTCTTTCAAGCCCCTTTCAGTCATCCAACTTCCTTCCAAGACAATGGGAGATAAAGCCTAACAGACTTGGCCCACCTTGAGACTCTTCTTGGATGATGATGAAATAAGACAGAAAGCTCAAAACTGATGCCATTAAGGATAATCTAAAGGCTTTTTCATTCATGGCTAAGGATGCGGTGGAGGCATCTTGCTTGGGACACGGCAGGGAAAAAAATGTTGCCAAGGCACAATTGTGCAGTGGAATGGTACAAGTGGGTAAATTTCTTAAGCAGTGTTCCACAATCTGATGATTGTCTGATTTGGTTTTGCTGTTGGGAAGAAAACAAAGGGAGAAAAAGGTACCACTATTACTTTCCCTGTCAGAACGATCTCTGGAGCACATGCCATTAAGGCCAGAAGATTGTTAACTTGACTTTCATGGAGAAAAATGGCACTGAAAATGTTTGATGTTTTGTGTAATCCTTGTTCAATTTCTTCTAAATGAAAAAGAATGGTTTGTTCTTTAACTGCACATGGTAAATGGAGCGACATCCTTCAGCTCTACAGGATATTCCAAATTTAATTTGAATTTGGGACTGATTCAGATGCCTTTAAAGTCAAGTTTCTTTGTCTTCCAAATTGAGCTCCTGCGTAAGGCAGCAAGCTGATTTCAGTTTTACCACTGACACAGTTGCCTCTGACATCATCAACATTTATGGCATGTTTGGCTTTGCATAATAACACCTACTTCAAAAAAACAACAAAAAGAAATAGCTTGTACTAGGCAATCTAATAGTTTCTCTTGTTACACTCTGAAAAGAATGCAACTCTCAAACTGTAGGAATCTGTGAATGAATTCTTATTTAACCATCCAATCTTCTTTTACTTATGCAGTGAGTCTGAGTAAATGACCTACTTGTGCTGCCTTTGATTCCTGTAAATTCTTATAGCTTAACTATTTCCACAAGCAATCCACATCAACCTACAACCAGTCTACGAATCCCTGAGAATTCAAGTGAACCGCACAACCAGCAATGACAATGATCTTCAACCAACCCCTACAACCCTTCCCCTAACTACCACTTCACCTCCCAATGACCCTCACCTGACGTAAACTGCCCATCATAAGACCTCCTCTGATGTGACTCTCCTATCACAAAACCTACTGACCACACAAAGCCCTTATAAGCAGAATACCACCAACACTGACATTCCATTAAACTCTACTGAAGATGTTACCTAGGTTGGTAACAAAACATATGGAAACCAATCATCAAGCTCAAAGAATGAATCTTCACCCTTATCCTACACATGAGTTAAAGATATTTGTCACTATCACAAACGTACCATCTGCCTGCTGCCAATCTCCCAGCAATGTTGTATCAAATGTGCATGTGTGTATACTCATATGTGTTTAAGTATATTTATGTGTGAATAGTCATATACATGGATCCTCTGAGAGATTATGCCTACAGAGGGGAAGCTGGTGTGATGCACTATAGCAAAGCAGCAGTTTCCCAGGAAGGAGAGAACACATTCAGAAAATTGAGGGACAGAAAGAGGCAGCCCAGCCCAGGGTTGGATAAGAAAACAGGAAAAGAAAAAGAATAGCCACACCTTGGAATCTCCCAGGAAATATCCATTAGGCTGAGTGTAGTCAGGGTTTAGTCTGGAAAGCTTCTGCCTATTGTGTATAAGCAAATAAAGAACTGAACTCTGGCTGACTTGTTGTACGTTGTTCTTGGGCTTAGCCTGACAGATCCCAAATTCTCTGAGTTTCAGGTTTGATCCAATCATGAGCATTTCCTTGTTTCCTTATAACTTCCACAGAGATTTTTCCCCCAACGCCATTGGAGTTGCACAATAAAGGGAACCCAACTTCATTCCATTGTGTTTGAAATCCATTCTAGATTTCAGCAATACAGATTCAGAAAAAGATAAAACATTTGGATTAGTATTGCCTTACCAGCCTTTGTTCTTTGATTATTCATTGGCTCTGTTTTATCTTTTGGGTATATATTCGTATATTGTTAATGTGAATTGCTACCCTTTTAATGTGTTATACTTCTGGGATGATAGAAAGGCAATTCTCTTCACAGAATCTCTAGAAGTGAATATTCTGAATAGCTAACTCCCTCCATCTTATCTTTACTCTTCATATTGTCTACTATTGCCAGTTATACATCTGTATGTAAGAAGATTATAAAAAGCTGTAGAATGGGCTGAAGTCTCACTCTTGTATTTTTACGGGTTAGTTATACACAGACACAACACTTTTGCTTTCCTGTAAAAACAAAAACAAACCAAAAGAAACCCAAAAGAAAAAAAAGAATTTATATTATTCCTTTTCTCTTTTCATAATAGTTCAGTTCTGTGTGCATTGGCATCAGGATTCTTTGGTTTCATAGTTCATTATGGCCAAGAATCTAAAATGCTTTTTCTTTTGGATATAACATTGCAGCTGCCAAGAATCAACAGTCAGAGATAATCACACTCACAATCTCAGTCTCTTGTTCTTTTTAACAAATTAACTGCAAGGCACAATTTTTGGTTAATCAGTAACTGGCTGTTGATTTTTAAACAGAGGCAGCATCCTAGGTTTTCTTTGGTGTTCTGTAAATTATTAGAACAAAGCAGGAAATGATGTAAACCAAATACACTGATTATATAAATTATATGAACAGTACAGTCTGGAAATCATGAAGCCTTCTAACTTTGTAACTACTCGCGCACACTCAAGGTCAAATTCTTGCAAAGTGCTGTTTTTCTTCAGTGCAGCATTTCCCAGAATTGTATTGTGCAAAAGTGTTGGATTATACCTGCTAATGTTCCTGTAGCCATTCTGACTATTGCTGAAATGCTAACTAGAGTTGATGGGAGTTGACATCTCCTACAAATTTGGGGCACTGGATTGGATTGAGGTCCTCTACATCAGGCCAATCAAACTGGTGGTCCCTGAGCTGAATGCATCATGTTCAGGTCATGCCCACCCCTGCTCCACAAAAGCAAAAAACATTGTGATACATCACGATACATCATGTGACGTGATCGAGTTTGACACCCGTGTGCTACATTAACACTGGACTTTAATTTCTCCACATCAGGCAGAAATGATAATAATGTATGTTTATAGGCCAAATAAGTAGATTAGATTCAGTAACCAGGAAATATACGGTAATACATGGAAGCTCTTAAAAAAGGAAAATAAAAAGAATAATAGAATCATAGGACTGGAAGGGACCTTGGAGGACAGAGGTGGTTTCTGAATCTTCTTACTGCCGGTTTGCTCAGGGTTGCGCCTCGAGCGTGTGTGCAAAGCGTGCAAGCAAGCGCACACGTGACAGTCAAAAACTAACTTCTGTACATGTGCAGAAGCAAAAATTAGCTTTTGTGTATGCGCAGAAGCAAAATCAAGATGGTGGCACCCACAAAGCCACCGACAGAACTTGCTCTGTGACGTCACCATGGAGTTACTACCTACTCTACAGAACCGGATAGAACCGGTAGAAACCCACCTCTGCTGCCCAAGATGGGAAACTTTATTCCATCCTACATAAATGGTTCTCCAATCTTTTCTTGAAAACCTCCAGTAATTCAGCATAAGCATTTTATGGGAAGGATCAACTGCATGGTTGAATTGTACCAAATGGATTTCGATAAAATGGGAAAATTCAGAAAGCATGTGTCCCGACCACTTTTTATACTCCAAATTATATTGTAATGCACTATAAATGGTGCAGAAAACCATGTTCTCTGAATTTTTGGGCAGATTTATATATTAAGTATCTCTTGAACTTATAAGCAGAGTTCAATATATTTGCAGACTGAAATAAATGCCTCTTTGGAATATATTCATCATTGCATTATTAGTCCAATCTTCTCATAATATAGCTGGACTCAGGTCACACATCCTAAAGAATGGCATTAGGATTTTAAAAAAAATGTGTGATCATGCCAGATGTTTCATCTCCACTTACTGGTGAAATGAGCTGCAGATTTTCCCCACTTTAAACTAAAGGGTATGTTTTGGCTCTGGAGAGAAAGCCATGTCTGTAGATCATTTCTCATTTCTGAAACTCTTCCAAGCAATGCTCTTATTTCTTGAGAGGCCATTCATTCTCTGGTACTTATTTGTTTGTTTGTTATTAATCTTTTAAAAACACAAGCACAGCTTTGACACACCTGTGGACTTCTAACTAGCCAGCTCCATTTTGATTTCATACTTTCCCTTTCTCTCTTACCCCTTAAAAGCTTTGAAGGCAAACCAAACAATCACTGCATAACAATAAGAATTAGCATAGATGGAAATGACACCAGCTTCTTGCCAGCAAAATATCTTCCAGGATGTATAATGTCTTTGCTGTGGTTTAAAAACCTTACAAGTTCTCAATTGTTCTGACACTTTTTTATGGCGTCTTTTAAATGGAAATATTTCAGAGTTTTTTGCTACATAAATAAAAACAACACTGTCATTTTGTTATAGAATTCAGGTCTGTTAAAGTCTCCAACATCAATTTAAAAAAAATATGTTTGATTGCTTTTAAAATAATAAAAGAAGAAGAAAAAAACCAAGGGGAACAAAAGAAAGAGACATATAGATTATTTAAAAAAATTACACGTGGTTAAAAATAAACAAAGACAAATACTGTTGTAATAACATATTTTTTTTCTATTCTATTTTTCTTCACAAAGCCTCCATCTGTGTAAACTTAAAGATATGTACTTTTTTTGTTTTACTATTCTAAGTTGTGCCCCTTTTCTGATTGGTTCTATTGGCCTTAATGTTTTTTTTTTTTTTTAAAGATTCTGCTAATTTCCTTTGAAGTCCTCAAAAAAGAAATTCAGTACAAAAGGACTGAGCTGAAGAGGTCTGCCAAGTATTTATTAAATAAGAGTGTGAAATTGAACCTCCATTTCTAGGGGCAATTATACTTCTAATTAATACATGATTGAATGCAAGGGATAAGGGATCTTCCTTTCTGAAACCCTGATCTGACCACTTCAGCAAAAGGATACTTGATGAAACATGGTTTAACTCAGCCAAGTGCAAAGTACGGCGAGGTTAATCTAATATCATTTTGAATTAATAGCAAAAGACACAGGCTGAATGATATCTGTCTGCAGTGGGGTATAAAGAGAGATTCCTTATATTTTATGATGATCTACTAAAAGGGAGATATTAATCACAAGTCTAATCCTCCTGCATTACCAGTCTTCCAAGATACTTGAATTATGATTCCAATAAGCCCAGCCCTGCAGACACTGGGGTGACATATGTTGTCAGCTAAAAATACTTTTGGTCAGTGACAGGAGACTGTGGTTGTGGTTTTCCATCCTTCTCTGGACATTTCATTGCAAGTATCTGAGCTGATCATATTCAGCAGAAAATATAAGAAAATACATTTCTTGTTTGATAGCAAGCCTAGTTTGTTGTTTACAGTGCTCATCAATCATATTTCTGCAAATTACCCCTTGCCTCTATGGGACAGGCCCGTCTGACCTATGATGGCGGGGGAGGCTTCATCAATCAGTGAATTTTGGCTGGCGGGTTCCAGGAGGAGAGCTTTCTTTGACATGGCCCCAGCCCAGTGATGAAATCCTACCAGTACGCCCTGGTTCGGGAGAACCAATAGCGGCTGTGGAGGCCTGTTCGGAGAACCGGTAGCGCTGGCAGCGTGAGGCTCTTCCCACCCGCCCGAATGCTGTAACTTCTGAGTCTTTTTACCCTCTGCACGTGCGAAGAAGGTGAAAACTTGTACCTGACGAGGCCCGTGTGCATGGATTTCTAACCGGTAGGAAAGGTAAGTAGATTTCACCACTACCCCAGTCCTTTGGAACATCTTGTCACCTGGGGTGAGATTACTTTCTACCCTCCTGACTTTCCATAAGACTTAGCTCTGCCAGTTGGCTTGAGGCCCTGATGTGGGAATTTCACATTGGAAGTGGTTGATCAATTAATAGCAGTTCCCACTTTCTATTACTTGGAAGTATTATTTGCATCGATTACTTGGAACCCTGACACACACCTTCCTGCCCATATATTCCTCTCCCTTCCTTCCTTTCTATCTACCTCTAGTTATAACTTGCAAGGTAAAGGTAAAGGTTCCCCTCGCACATATGTGCTAGTCGTTCCTGACTCTAGGGGATGGTGCTCATCTCCATTACAAAGCCAAAGAGCCAGTGCTGTCTGAAGACGTATCTATGGTCATGTGGCTGGCATGACTAAATGTCAAAGGTGCACAGAATGCTGTTACCTTCCCACCAAAGGTGGTCCCTATTTTTCTACTTGCATTTTTACATGCTTTCAAAGTGCTAGGTTGGCAGAAGCTGGGGCAAGTAATGGGAGCTTACTCCGTTACACGGTGCTAGGGATTCAAACCGCCGACCTTTCTGACTGACAAGCTCAGTGTCTTATCTACTGACACTTTAAACATTATCATTTGATGGCAACTTTGGAAGGGCCTTGGAGGACCATAATTGGAAAATTGGCCAGGGGTTTATGTGGCCTTGATTTAAAACCTGAATATTCACAAAATATCTAATGTAATCACTGTACTGTAGAACCAGAGATATTGAACTCATAATGGCTTATTAATTTAATGACAACCTTTCAGGTACTATTTACAAAAATAGGGTGTTTTGTTATAAATCTGTAGTTAAGCTGGAGTTTGACAAAGGTTTTTGAAGAACTGAATTCTAGGACTAGAACATGGAAGCCACTTGGGTTGGATCAACCAATCGACCCATGTTTTATCTAACTCAGTCACAGTGCCTCTCCGGTTCTTAATTTGCCTTGCCTATAGACAAGGAATTGAACCAGAGTTATTCCCGCATGCAAAGCATGATTATATGTTTAAGGAAGTGGATATATCTATTTGCCTATTTATTTAAAGTCATGCAAATAGTTCATGAGTGAAAAGTATACCTGCTAGGAAATAAACTAATTAAGGATCATCATTAGCTGACCAACAGCCATTGGGCAGAAGAAAATGGACCACATGGAAAATCCATATCTTGCTGCTTCTTGTGGGAAAGCATCTGAACTGTTTTTTTTTTGCTGAGATGTCTAGAATTACTTCCTGAAAAACACACTGATTGTACTCCGCTGCCTGCATCATGTTCAATTTGTTTCGCTAAAAAAATATATGATGTGGCTTGGGAGCCACCTGTTCCAGCTATTGATAAATTTTCTTTACTTTTTTTTTAAATTCTCAAGAAAAATTAAAGTAGTCTGTTGTTTAACAGAAATCTTAATCAGCCATAAAAATCCAGCTGCACCCATTAAAAAAAATACATCTCCGTATTAGCCTGGATGACTTTGTAAAATGGTTTTAGAGTGTAGTGTTCTTTATCTCTGGAATGATCAGCACAGATTCTTATTTTTCTTCTTCCCATCCTTTTCCAGGGTGGGATAATTAGAAAGGCTGTTCATGAGAAGGTCTATTTTTCTTTTGCACTGTCAAGAAATATTATGACTTTGTATATCACTTACAACTCCTCTTCCCATATCATCCTTTTGCTCTTTTCACGCTTTTTCCTCTCACAGATTAAAAATAAAAGATAAGGAAAACTACAGTAGCTTCCCAGTATATTTAGATTGGTAATGCTGGCAATCATCCAAGTGAAAGTACTTTGGATTAGTCTGGAAAGAGACAGATTTAAATATCTACTGAGAAGTAATGCAACCAGTTAATTTACATCTACGTTGCACAAGTGAAGCACATAAGTAATATTATTCCACTGCCGCCCCATGCTTTGTAACTTTTTCAAATGCCTAATACAGAAGAGAAAACAAACAAACCAAACTCGGTTTGCCAACTCTGATCAAACATAAATATTGTGGGCATATGTTGCTTCACAGGTTTAAGCTCATTTGAATCATGACATCATCATTACTAACAAAATAACATTGCGTTTGCTTCTGCTGCCTTAATGTTAGATGCGTTTCCTTGAGAGAGAGAGAGAGAGAAAAAAAAGCACAGTTTTGTTGGGAGAAAATGTATTATACAGCAAAAAGAAAACGAGCATCTGAGCCCAGGTCACCAGTGATGGTTTCATATAGTTTTCTGCCCATTGGTAAATCTTACCTATTTAAATGAGTGCATATGAATCAAGGAGGAACTGATTATTGAGGGTTTCTTATCTATTTATATAAGTAAGTTAGATAGTGAACTACCATGTACCATACACCGTAAGTGGCAGTCCTAAATGATGACCCACCAAACGGAATGCCACATAACTGAAAGGCATATTTGAAGCCTTTTATGATGCTTAATAACATAACGTATTCCAAATTTTATGTAGGTAGTAAAGACAGGAGCTTTATCAAAATCCTGCTGGATTATATGGCACATAGCTTTTAAGATATGCTTGGCTGGGTTGATCCCATATGAAGTCTTGTGAATAAGGAAAGTCCATATCAAATGGACATAATATGGGTAATATAGCCATCATTCATAAAATGAATGCAAACATGCATCTATGGATCTTTTTAATACATGCATGTTGGTCTTTATAGGCTTGGGCAACAAAGTTTTCATGATTTTACATTACCATAAACATACATAAACATTACTCCCATGTTTAAATTCATTCTTTCCCAACCTGGTGCTCTTCAAGTATTTTAAGCTAACACCCCCAAATATTCTGCAGGGAGTTAGGAGGTTGGTGAAGGTGGCTGGGAATTAATGTCTTCCATTATAACTAAATGGCACTAGGTTGGAAGAAAATTGCTGTAGACGAATCATCCCTTGGTTAGTATGTTAATATTATTTTTATTGCTTATAACAGAATAAAAAAAAAGTCTTGCAGATTTCATGGACACAC
Organism: Pseudoxenodon macrops; assembly: GCA_032467955.1. NCBI lineage: Eukaryota > Metazoa > Chordata > Lepidosauria > Squamata > Pseudoxenodontidae > Pseudoxenodon > Pseudoxenodon macrops. Next base: position 623,871 of record JANHFT010001823.1, on the reverse strand, counting down.
ATATGAATTTCTTAGCAACAGTACAAAAGTAATTTACCATGGTATACTCTTGAAAGGTACTTTTGACATCTCAATCTAGCTACAGTCTTGGTATTTTGAGGGTCTCCCATTCAGGTAAACAACATGCACAATCCTGCTTGTTTTTTTTTAAACCAATTAGGTGTTGCCACCTCGCTGAACCCATATGTAGAAAAGAGATAATTAAAATGTTGTTGAACCTGGACTTTAGACTCTCCTTCCCATAAGCATATCTTTTTTTTCCCTATTCATCTCTAGAATATTTCCATATAAATGAATAACACTAGGCACAGTGAGAACGAAGTGTCAAGTAACTGTACCAGATTCACATCAGGGCACAAATTAGAAGAATGAAACCAGTCTCAGGTGGAGCTGATTATTTCTTTGGGAACCAAACAACCATCCTTTCTGGCCTCAAACTAATACCTGAATCTCACCAAGGCTCCTTGGATCTGTTTATAAAAAACAAACCTTTATTCAGGACAAAGAATTCTTATCTGAATTCCAGAAGACTCCCATCAAGCTTGGTGCTTTCATACTCACTCCAGCTACATGATAAACAGCCGTGGTTTCTCAAGCTTATTGTTTTCTTCTTTCTTTGTTATGTCTCAGTAACTAGAAGACAAACAGAATCAAAGCTGTGGGAAAGGAGCTCTGTTCAATAGGCCACCCTGCTGATCCTCTAAAATAATTGTTTTATCTCTGTAGCAGTACCATCGGGTTTTATTATTATATCTTGTTTTACCAGCAAGCATAATTATAAATGACAGTGGCTTTCTACAGACCACATGAAAAGACCAAAAGGGGGGGGGAAACCGGGCCCAATAAAATACAAAATATGAAGGTCTGAGGAAAAATATATATATCTGAGCATTGGATCAGGTCTTCCTCTCAAAATGAACTGCAGCTTTTCTAAATCTTGGGAAACCTCTGGTTTGTTTTTTTATTTTTTTTGGCAAATAAATTACATGACAGTAAATTTGGCTTCTTGTTCATTTTCGGTTTGTTATGGTAGAGAAAACAGTTAGCAATACCCTAAAGGTTGGAAAATGAAATATTTTAGGGTGCTGCATTCATAAATGAGGAATAGTGAAAATACATTCAGCTGTAGGAGTAGGAGAACAGGATATTGGTTGGCATATTTGACCTGACACTTCCTCTTTCATGAGTAGGATAACCTTGAATTGTTTGGTGAATTTGGATAAGGCAGAATTATTCCCAGGCATATCTTCTCTTTGTTTAGTTCAACATTCAAGACACATTGTTAAAGAAACCTTATGTTCCACTGTTTGAATTTCAGCTTGGTCACCAAGATATCTTGAGCTACAACCTCTCAGCAACCCCAATTTAGCAGTATCTGACGAAGAGTTTTTTTTCCCCCTCAGATCTCCCCAGGCAACTTTCCTCCTAGTTGGCTCTGCCCCATCTCTTTCTCTCAGGCCTTTCTTCCTATTTCTGTCACTTCTCCAAATCCTGCTCTTTGATTCAGTTCTGTTTCAGAAAGGTTATTAATTGTTTATGCCCCTGTTCACTTTGAGGCTCGGTTTCTTTCATTAGTGTGTGTATTTTGGTCGCTGGACATGCAGTCAGACTGAGGGAAAATTACATATGGGGTAATGGTGTATCTCTGGAAAGAAAGAGATCTGTTATTTCTCTCTGGTATATAGGTAGTTATTAGAGGGGAAAGAATTGGAGAGCTCATTCCAAAGAATACGTTAAAGATTTCCCAAATATTCTTCCTCTGCATACTCAATTTCCATCTAATAACAGCTACCTAAATTTTCAGATAATAACTGTTGTCTATACCAGTGGTCTAGGATGTTATTATATAAGAGCCAATTACTCCAATAGAAAAAGATCTTCCAGAATAAAAACTTACGTGAGCATTCATAATTTAGAAAACCCAGATTGTTCATTTTATTCCATATCGTGCACCTTCCAGCTTTATTAGACATTGAATACTTCTGAAACTTGGAAAAAAATGAGTTTCACAGTAAACCGAGAAATATTTGCAGTACAGAAATGCTTATAAGATACAACCAGATCTATTCAATAAGAAATAGACATACACTTATTTAGAAATGTATGTGACTCTTTTCTATCAAAGATTGAGAACTTTACTGACTGCTGGGCTATTCTCTTATTTTTCATGTTATTTTCATATACATATATATGAAAATATATAAGCACATAAACGCGCATGCGCGCACACACACACACACACACCCCTAGAAAAAAATCAGACTGTTTTGCATGCACACTCGTGGCTTGCAGTAATACTTGTCAGGTGGCAAAATACTGGGACATTTTATGAAATTAATGTTGATCTATGAAAAATTCTTTTCCTGCTCTTTATATTCCTAATAATCTAATTGAGCCTTGCCATTTCAAGTGATACCGTATGAGAAATCTGGAAATCTCATAGCAAAAATATGTATCTTGGTTCCTTCATCCTGAAATGAGGATGGAGGACTATAGGTTTAGATTTCCATATCGAAACATTAGAAGGATTTTTATAAAGATGCAGACTTTTTAATCAAGTGAAATTGCCCAGCGTCAAGGTAATCTGCACTTATTTGATGTCTGCCAGGTTTTTTGGGATAACAGTTTCCATAACCTGTATCCATGTTGGCCCAAGATATACTCCAATCTAACTGTATGACAATTTATGGATGTAAAAGTTTCTGCTGGAGTAGACTGAAGATTGCCATTTGAATGTTGATGCTAGAGGAGGCTCTTTTTGTGGTGATAGCCAAGAAAACAAAGAAATCATAGAACAAACCAATCCAGGCACAAGTCTCCAAATTATTATATTTTGGACACATTATGTAGACACCTAATTCTCTCCTCTTTCTTGAAAAGTCTATAATCCTAGAAAAGAAAGGGAAGAAAAGGAGGGCCAGAGGCAAGTTGGATGCAATGGTATGTGTGAATGACCTTGGGGAATGAGGATAAGAAATGCTGCCTAGAAATCAAGCAAGAGTGGCAGGAGACTTCAGTGGTTTAACAGTCAGAGAAAGAAACATAGGAAGGACCTGTTGTAATGGGTCAAGAAGTTAGAAATGGCAGTAGGAAGTTTGTACTTTTAGACTTGCAAGATTCTGTTAATGTAGCTTTACAAGAGAGTACAATTAATTTACCTATTTGTGTTTCCTGTCTGGTTTACCTGGGAGAAATGACAGTGAAGAAATTGATTACACAGAGAGCTATGGGACGCAGTGGTTAGAATGCAGTATTGCAGGCTAATTCTGCTGCCTGCCAATTGCCAGCAGTTTGGCAGTTCAATTCTCACCGGCTCAAGGCTGACTTGGATTCCCATCCCTCCTAGGTCAGTAAAATGATGACCCAGATTGTTGGGAGCAATATGCTGACTGTGTAAATGGCTTCAAGAGTGCTGTAAAGTGAAGCGAAGCAGTATATAAGTCTAAGTGCTATTGCTACAGCATTGATGGGTGCACTATTAGGACACTTGAAGAGCCAAGGTAGGAACAGAATATCTGTGAGAAAATCTACTTATATGGTTGCTGACTTCATGGGACATAATCAATTCTGGTCAGCTAAATATAAGAACCACTCCTCCTGCCACTGAATTTTTCTTCTTTGGCAACATTTCTAAAAAGCATCCCAATGGTGCTTTTTCAAAAGGCAACTGGACTTTCTTTGTTTTTGCTTGGTTTTGCTTCTCGTCCAAGAAGCTTCTTCAGTTCTGAATGAATGGCGGAGAATGAATGGTTATCCACCACTCATTCAAAACTGAAGAAGCTTCTTGGATGAGAAGCGAAATATCTTCAAGGAGAAACAAAGTCCAGTTGCCTTTTGAAAATGATTGTTGTTTGGGACAACAATCACTTGCATGACTGAGAATCTCCACAGACATTTCTAAAAAGTGTTTCACGTCCATCAAAATATCTGAAATATTTTCAGAATACACAGAAGGTATTTTTAGCATATCAAAGTTACCAAACTAAGTTAAGGTGGGAAAACAAACTGAACAGAGCAATAAATAGTTCATTTATTAAAACAGTCTATTTTATCCACAGTTCCATGCATATAATATTTACAATGAAAACATGTAATAATAGGAATGAAGTAAGCCTAATATTTATTAACTCATGGGTTAAACACACAGGAACTTTCCAAACTTTCCAAATCTATAGAAATTTTTTATCAGCTCTCAAAAATGCAATTGCATTTTTTAAAAAGTTTGAATAAGACACATGAAAGACCTTTATTATTCTTGATCCAAAGGAAACCCCTTTTATAGTAGCATCTTTTTAATCTTTAAAAATGTCAAAATATTATGCATGAAGTTTAGTAGGAATAAAGAAAACAGAAAAGAATCAAGTTACAACATGTTTTTTTCAACATGTTTTTTATTTTAAAAAGAGATCTTCCTTCCTTCCTTCCTTCCTTCCTTC
>JANHFT010001823.1:593157-604684 GCA_032467955.1 Pseudoxenodon macrops | reverse complement strand
GGTCTTCAACATCTTGCCTTTTCCCCAGGACCTCAAATCATGTGGTCATGCTGTCCACCATTAAACCATCTTTCCAAACAGCCTCCATGCTTCCAGTATCCTTTCCCCCACTTGGAACTGAACCCAGAAGGACATTTCTTCCAACATCCTAAAACTAAACCTCAGCCTTTTAAAATCTACATGTTTTATAAAATTTGTAAGCAACTTGTTGCAAGTTCTCCCCAATCAAGTTTTCTACCACAGCAGGGATGTTAGATAAGGGGAAAAATCAGTTCAGAACAGCTCACGATTTTAAGGTAAGAACAGCTATAACCAACCATCATCTGGCATCACAACCCCTGTGAAAAACTAGGATATTATTCTCATATCAAGATTCCCATTGGTGCATGGGGAGAAATGCCTGTACAAATCAGGGAAAAGCACAAAACAGATTCAGTACATGACTGACCACTTGTCCTTTTAGGACTATAAGCAGACTTTCCTTATACATATTAGGCTTCTGTTGCCCTTCGTGGGAAAAGAATATGTAAAGGGATTTACAGCCAACCAGAACTAACAAGCAAGTTTTACTTATTATCAGAGCAGAGGGAGAACCCTAGTTCAATGTGCAAAGCTTTTCTAAACATTGCTTGGAATTAATACCTTCGTCCCGAAGAACAGGCAACACCCTGCTTTCCACAGCTCTAAATAACTGGCCGTCTCATTTAAGTACAAAGTTTCATTACACAACCAGGAACATGAATGTTGGAGAAGTCATGAAGGCACTCCACCCTCAACAGGATATTCAGCAACAACACTGTCAGTTAATACAGAGTTTGCATCATAAGACCAAATTGCAATAACTAATAATTGGGTTCCCTTGATGCCACTGAGAAATTACATTCACCACACCTAAGGAAGGAAGCCACAGGGCACTAGTCAGGTTGCTGAAATAAACGTTGCATTGCAAGTAGAAAGTGACCTAATGAAAGAAAACAAAATGAGGGAGATTGGGTTGACATCATGACCTGAAAGCTAAGATTACCAAGAAGCATAAAATTGGAAAGTGACCATGGTGCTGATGGTAGGGATGTTCCAATGGATGTCTATCTGATTCCTATTAAATGGGAAAGGATATAGACAGGGAAAGCATCTCTTTAATGAGAGACAATCCTTTTTCCATAATATGCCTCCGTACCAATATAACAAGCAAGAGAGATGGTATACTAAGGGACATATATTCTCCCGACCAATAAATAACAATATTTGGGCATTATTTGGGATTTATACAGGATACCCAATAGGCACAGTCTCCTGGGTAGCCACCCTTGATCCCTGCTCAGCCTAATTTTTAAACCAAATATTATTTTGAAACTGGGAATTAAGCAGGCTGCATAGCAGGCAACCATCTAGAAGCATAATCTGGATTATCATCAATGCCAATGCGTCTCCTACGTACTCAAGAAGCCTTCTTATAAAACAGGCTAGTTGGGGTCCAAAGCTTTCTGTGGAATATTGTTCAAGTACCCACTGTAAAAGATAAAGAGAAGCTGAGGTGACAGAGTGCATGTTGGGAGACTAGAAGTATATCATCCTAAACAACCTTGCCATTTGCCTGATGGTAAATGGGTAGTTTGCTATTGGTTGTATTTTCTTTGGCAGCCATTTTATGAGTCATTTTGCTATTAGAACAATCAAGAGGTTCTACTAGGCTACCAAATTTGGTGGTCTTTACAGACAGGAGTTCTACAAGAGGACCAAATCCAAGCCTGTGAATTGTTTTTGACTTAATTATGCCTTTTGTTTTCTATCCTCAACAATACCGCTTCAAACTTGATTTGCAGAAAATACGACTTCAGCAACAGAGTGGTCAACCCCTGGAATGCTCTATCTGACTCCGTTGTTACAGCCTCAAACCCTCACAGCTTCAATATCAAACTGTTTACCGTGGACCTCATCCCATTCTTAAGAGGTCTGTAAAGGGGGCGTGCATAAGCGCACCAGCGTGCCTATTGTCCTTGTATTACTGTCCCCATTTATCTGCATTTACTTCCTTCGTTCATGTTTATGTTCATACCTATACTTGTTATCTTGTACATGTTTGACAAACAAATGAATAAATAAAATAAATAAATACAGGTTTGAAAGCCAAGGGCCTTTGTTTGTTTTCATATCTGTTTTTCTGTTTGTTTATTTTTCCCACAGTGTTGTACTGTTATTGCTTGACTGTGAACAAGAAAGACTTTCTATTTTTCCTTTATTGTGTTAAGCTTTAGACAAGGTTATTGTTATATATTATTAATCAGAGCTCTGCCAAGGTTATCCATAGAGATCCAGATAGATTTAGATGGGAGAATATATTTTCCTTTGCCTTCCCAAATGCCATTTTGGTGGTTATCTCCTGTTAATGTTAAGAGTGGAAATCTGAGCTGACAGGGCATCACCATAACAAATGTCTCTGCAGTTCTCTAACTAAACTCTATGGCTTCCTCTCTTAGCATTTTTTTCTCCCATCTTTCTTTCACTGGAAACTCTCCATGTGGAAACCTGAAATAGATATTTCAAATCTTTTATATATATCCCCCCTATTTCTCATTCTTTACTGAAAATAATAACTGCAATACTACTACTATTACTATTACTACTACTACTAGCAGCAGTTAGACATCTTTGAGTTGCCTTTGTTTTTCTTGAGTGGATAAATGCACTGAAATCCTCATTTGCAATTGAAAGCAGTCTTTGAAGCCTCTGGTTTTTGATCACAGATGCAATTTGGGGGCTACTTCTATGTACAAACAAAAACCTTGATTGGAAATGGCCTTTCCTCCAAATCACATCTTATTTTAGTAATTTGGGTTGCCTTATTGCAACAAAATCCAATGATCTACATTCTTCCAAAAAAGAAAAAAAGAAAGAAAGAAAAGAAAAAGAAAGAAAAAATAGTAAAATAAGCCAGGAAATATTGCATTCTTGTTGAGGTGTCTGCTTTTTAAGCTTTTGTAATAGACCTAACAGGTATTTCATATATTTAAAATGGAATGTCTGATCCCGTCTCTCTTTTATAAATTTCATATATTGTACGGAAGACAGAAAGACACAAGACAAGCTGAGTGTGCAGTCAGAATATAATTATACTGTTTCATGCAATCGGAAACCTTGCACCATGCCAGTGCAAAATTGGCATTAGTTTTATTAAAAAGAGAGAGAGAGAAAGATGTATTTTGATGTGAGACTAACGCATATAATCTGCCTTATAGCACTCATAGATTTATAGGAAATACAGTTTGGTGGCACAAAATTCATGTTGATTGGTTTTTAAAAAAATAATCAGGTTAATGTAGAGCTAGAAGTAAACCAGAAAATGGTATGGTTCTATATTACATCATCCCAATTAAAGAAGCATTGTATTGCATTCTAGCTCAGTCTTCCTTAACCTAGGTATTCTCCATATATGTGGATTTCAATTTCCAGAATTACAGATATAGCTAGTCCTTGACTTATGGCCACAATTGAGCCCAAAATTTCTCTTGCTAAGCAAGACAGTTTTAAGTGAATTTACAACTGCATTTTTTGACCTTTCTTGCCACATTTATTAAGTGAATCACTATAACTCTCAAATTAGTAACATGGTTATTAAATGAATCTGGCTTTCCCATTGACTTTGCTTGCCAGAAGGTCACAAAATTCATGCAGTAGTGGGTTGCTACTGGTTCTCCCCTAATCTAAGAACAAGTAGCAGTGATAGCAGGAGGTTCCACCCACCCAACCCAACATCATCATGGATGATCTGCACTTGGGCAGAAGTTTGGGTGCATGCGCAGAAGTGCCGTGCGTGCGCAAAGCGTGCGAGCACGAGTTCACAACCCGAACCAGTAGCAGAGGTAAGTAAAACCCACCCCTGAATGCATGCCAATTGTCAAGCATTCAAATTTTGATTATATGACCATGGGGATGGCTGCAACAGCCATAAGTGTGAAAAATAGTTACAAGTCACTTTTTCAGTGATATTCTAACTTTGAACGTTCACTAAACAAATGATAGTAAATTGAGAACTACCTGTAGTATTTGACCTACTATCGTAATTGAGTCCAGAATTACTGTTGTAAGTGATTGCACTAATAAATTGACCCATCATCTAACCAGATCCAATTTTTTGACATTTTTTTTATGGCAGGTGTTAACTGAATAGCACATTTATTAACTGAATCGTTTTCCCCAATGAATGTTTTATGCCAGAATCCAGAAGTAAAGACCGAGAGTTGGCAAAAAAATGTCACAAATCATGATCATATGACCAGGGGATGCTGCAAATGGTCATAAAGATGAGCTGGTTACCAAGTGCTCAAAATGTCATTACATACCACAGGTGATTGTAACTTTGAAAATGGGTTGTATGTAGTTTTGGGAAGGTCTTGTTGAAGAGAAAACAGGAGAAGGAAAGTGTGTTGGATATGTTCGATGCCTTAAGTTATTTGCAAAAAATAATAAACAAACAAACAAACAAACAAACAAACAAACAAACAAACAAACAAACAAACAAACACACACACACACACACACACACACACACACACACACACACACATACATACATACATACATCTCCCTGAAGCTCAGAGAATCAGAAGAATATTTGTTGGGCATGTCACTTACAATAAAGGAGAATATTTGTAGCTCAGGGTTGAAATGAGGGGGTCCTTGGTGCTTGGTTGTTTTCTTGCAGATGTTTCATTACCCAAACTAGGTAGCATCATCCGTACTACCGGTAGTAAAGTGTGAGGTTTATATTCGGTTTATATTCCAGTGACTTGCCCTGTCAGTGTTTGTGGAGGTCGGATCTGAGAGGTTCCTTAGTTCACTAATGATGCTCTCTAGTTTGAGTAATGAAATTGCAAGAAAACAACCAACCTCAGAAAGTTCCAAAGACTCCTCAAGTTGCTTACAGCCTTCTCCGATGACTAACGACACTGTGACTAACTTCAATGTCCAAACAACATCATGGGATTGGATTGCTCAGTGAAAGACCTTTCTCTCTCTCTCTGTTTTGGCAACTCTCTTTCTTACACCCATCCTGTATATTTTTACTGAGCTAAATTGCTCTAATTGTGCATCATCATTTTGGAAGCGACTCTCAAGGGTGAATTGGACCAGCTGAAGTCTACCTTCTACGGATGAGTAGTGAGGAAAGAAAAGGAAGTCTGTCCTTCAGCAACATTTCTGACGTTAGAAGGACACCTTTATATTCTTTTTCAGAACCATGCCATTCATCTCGGAGAACTTGGGAGAATTTTGATTGCTGCATAATTACCTCAAGCAGCTCCTAAACAAGTATATCCTGTTTTGCTTCCTGTATGATCACAAGGGCAGCTGATCTGAATGCTTGACAGTCTTCTAGCTTCAGGAAAGAAATATTCAGGATCATTTCTAATGGCGGTTTTAAACCTACAACTCCTCAGCAGCAGGACTCTTTAGCCCCCCTCCAACTACCAGCAGACAATTGTCCCATTGTTTACTTGTTAGTCAGAAACCACATTAGGTGCTTTTGTTTTTTTCATTAGATAGGACATTTGTAATCCTAATAGTTTTATAAGCCTCAATATGTTTTCCAGAGGGCTCAAATCTTTGTTAAACAGATTAACATCATCAAGGCTGGATGCTATTGGTGACAGGGTTTAAAGAAAGAAAGAAAAATAAGTTGTCAATGCTTACATTGCTCCAGATAAATAAAATTTCAAATGCAGATGCCTTATTATCATTACAGGTTGAAAAATAGGCTGCTGATGGATAATTCAGGAACACTGCGTTAGCATCACTTCATCTCATTACGCATTAGAGTATTTTTATTTATATATATTTATATTTAATTAACGGAAAGAAAAAGAGGAGGCAGGGGAGGGAGAGGTTGAAGATGGGTAAATCAGGTGACTTGCCAAACGTTCAAGGAACACACATGTCACTACAAATTAACCGTTAGCAATGCACAGCATTCATCTTTTCTGTCACACACTGTGGGAAACAGGCCTTATTAGCATGGCACCATAGAGTAATGGTATCTCCGACTTAACACACTGGATAAAAAGGGGAGCCAAGGCAGACAAGCGGAGTCCCAGGCACCCGGCTGTCCTAACATTGGACTATTTCCTACCCCCCTCCCTGCCTCCCTGGTTCTTACTCCCCCTTCCCGTTCCAGATTTACGCTTGCGATTTAAGAAGGCCAAGATACAATAATCCTGCAACCTAAAATGTGTGGCCTGGCCTATGTATCTCAGCCTGCCCTGGAGTTTGCATCGCACAGTGGAGTTTGCATTTTTAATCAGCTTTAAGCATAAAGCAGACAATGAACCCCGTTGCTGCTCCCGTTTCTCCCCATCCCGTTCCCTCACTGCTGTTTCTCATTGCCTTTGAATTTGAATAATACATGGCATACTGGGGCCCTTCAGGGAACCCAGATGTCAAATTATAGGCTCTATCCTATTGTGATTGTGTCCCCTTCTCATAGCAGTGAGGTTCATTGTTAATTCCCCACTTGAGGTTCAAATCTTAGCAAAGGAATCTCCAAGTTTCATTTGATTCTGAATCAGGTTTGCATTCTCTTCCCCTGCCCAAGCAAAACCAACCCAGTTTCCTTTTTTTAATGTTGCATTTGTGCTCTTATAAAGTAGCGTTTTCAACACATCCTTACAAAAAAAAAAAAAAAAGACTGAGCTTGCCAAAGGCTGATCGCATCTGATTCCTGGAGAGTCTATAAAAAAGTCACGAGAGAAATGATTATTTCTTCTTACCTGACCCTCCCTCTTTCCAGGCTGTTTTATTTAAGAAATCAGGAGTCTACTTCACAAACTCTTGGCCAACTAAAAAGCAAACTTTTACAGCACAGAAGTGCCTTTCAAGGGGAGGGAAAAACCCTATGGGTTGTTTTGCTGGCTTCTTTTAGAATAAACTTGTAAAAATAAGAGATCTCTAAATGCCATCCAATTTAGTAAAAGCTAATGTAGCGGCAAACTAGAGCCTCCCACTGAGCTAAAAGCAGAGTTGGTATTTTAAATGTTATACTGCTGTAACCTAAGCAGTAGAGGTAGAAGGGTGGAGGGAATTCATGACACAATGTAACCCAAACATAGTATATTTCCTCAGCATAAACAAAATCAAACAGGAAGATTGGGAAGTCTAGTACCAACTCCAGTTTCAAAATAATTGCAGATTTCTGAGAAACACACTTAACACAGAATAACGGATAAATCAAGAGTTACGTGAAGCCAAAATATACCAGGGCTGGTCTTAGAATGTAAGTGGAAAGTCTTAATTTAATAAGAGAATGGATTAATAATAGGAAAGTAATATCCTCTCTAAGGCAGCCCAGCAACTTGTACTCAGCTAGGATAAGGCCTAGTAGCCAGCTTTGTTTAGAAATGACGTGAAAGATCAGAATTTTAAGTACTGGAAGTTCATGTTGCTGTCGCACAACCAATCAGAATAGAGCTGGAAGGCACTTTGGATGTATTCTAGTCCAACCCCCTGATCAAGCAGGAGATTCTATACCATTTGAAATTGAATGCCATGAAATGAGGAGAAACTGAAGTTTTATTGGCTGAAGACATTCTAGCTTTATATCTTTGAAGAAGGTCTAGTATTAATCCCAAAGGTGTTTTTTTTTCCCAAGAGGCAACTGGAGTTTCTGGTTTTTCTTTGAAGACATTTTGCTTTTCATCCAAGAAGCTTCTTCAGCTCATCAAAGCTTTGAAGAAGCTCATTCAGCTTCTTCAAAGAAAAATCAGAAAGGCCAGTTGCCTCTTGAAAAAGCAGCTTTGGGACAACCATGACCTGGATGACTGAGAATCTCCACAGACGTCTAGTATTAATGCTGTCCTCCATCAAAACTCTGTTTTTCAATTTTCTTCCTGTATGAAAGCATTTTCTATTAGTCTTCAACATTTTCAGGATGCTTTAGAATAAGGTTCTTCAACCTTGGCAACTTGTGGACTGTCTGAGGAGTCCACAGGTTTTACAGTTGCCAAGATTGGAGAGCCCATGGGAAAATTCCTTTCTTTTTTCCAGCATCCTATTTAGATGGAGAAGAGGATACCCAATGGAAGAACGCTCATAATTAGAGCCCTTAGACACTTTCTATCTGAGGGAATGTCACTATTTCTTCTCTTTGACAAAATATCACGCTGAATTAAGAAGGATTCAGAATCTGACAATTGGACAACAAAGCACTAGCTAAAATACAACAATCCGGGTTGTCAACACTAGGGGAGGGGGCTGCTTTTTCCTCTCACCCATCCCCACAAGCTGATATGTTAAAAAAAAAGTCATACTATGAAAAAAATCTTCAGTCAATCAATACTCATATGCCTTGCCCATTTTGTGTTATTATCAGAGCTGGCAGGTCTTCCTGGTGTTTGCTACCAAAAGTGAGTGCCTTACCATATGTTCATTTTCACAATAACTCACAAACCCTGTCCAACTGCAGAAGAAGCACCCCAAGTACAGTAGATGTTGTGGTCTATATAACCTCTATTCACAGCGAGGGATTTCTGTCCCACCATTTTTCTCAGCCTGAAACAGTAACAGCTGCAGTTACAAGCTGCTGCGTATCTCACCTTTGTTTTTGCTCCTACGTTTTAGCTCTCCCATTGTGCTTTACACATGTTAAATATATTACTTAAAAAAAGGGAAGGGGGGGTACAAGAACTAACAGCTTTCATTATTTAAAACTGGACTAATTATATTTAAGCACCAAAAGAGACAGAGAGAGACAGGAAGGCTGGTTCTAAGGAAGAAAAGCTCCTTCTATTTAGCCAGCTGCTTCTATACAATGCAAAGATTGCGGGGAGGAAGGGACTTGGTTAAATAACTTTTTTTATTCTCCCTTTTAAATGCATAGTTTCATTTTTGTTATTGAGAGGCTAATTCTCAACTTTCTACCCATACGAAACCAAGAGTCCACAATGAAGAGACATTTAAATGTGGATTTCAAAAAGGAAAGAAGATGCTAACATTGATAAATGCTAAGTTAGGCTCTTAAAGGGGGTGGTGCTTATCTCTGTTTCTAAGCCCATGTGGTCATGTGGCCAGCATGACTAAATGCCGAAGGCGCACAGAATGCTGTTACCTTCCCACCAATGTGGTCCCTATTTTTCTACTTGCATTTTTACATGCTTTCGAACTGCTGGGTTGGCAGAAGCTGGGACAAGTAACGAGAGCTCACCCCATTATGAGGCGCTAGGGATTCGAACCACCAAACTGCTGACCTTTTGACAACACACATTGATACCAGCCATTTAATGGGTTCCATATAACTCTGGGTTTCCCAGACCCGCTGACAGAACCACATCTTCAGGTTCTTCCAAAAGAGTGTTAGAGTGGAGGCCAGTCTAATGTCTAATATAAGACATTAAAACCATGATATTGATTAACATGAAAGGGTAATCTTGTCCCAACCTAGGACATTTAAGTACTCTGAAATGTTATTAGGCAAGAAACACTGGTGGGGATGCAATAACAAACAGACAAACAAAAATCCCTAGTTACCATGAATATTAAATAAATATTCATTGTTTCTTTCAAATACTTGAAAAGAACTTGACAATGGAGTCCCAAACACATCAACTCAAAATAAGTGTCATTGAAAAATAAAAATAAAAACCTGCAGATTGAATTGTAGTAGAACTTCATTTTATAAATATGCCACTGTTGTGATAACATTACGGCAGGACATAATTCTGGTTTTATGATATCAAAATTGGGCATGCGCTAAAGCAAAATAAAGCCGCCATATTTATTTGTTTATTATTTATTTATTTAGAAATTTTATATTGCCACCAATTCACACATGGCGACACAAGGCGGCTTACAGGAATATAAAAACATCATATGTAAAAAATAAAACTAATAGAATAAAACAATCAAACCATCAAATAATATAATAGCTCCCCACCCCCTATTCCCAGCCACAACACATCACACAAGCCATTTAATTGGCTCCATACTGCTCTGGGTTCCCCAGGCCCACTGGCATATACAGTGGAAAAACAATTCATTTTTAATGTGCTTATATCTGTCTGGTTCTGTGGGAGCTCAAGGTGGTGTATATGAAAAGAGGTGCTCCCTAAATTTTATTCCTCCAACATTTTGAGGTGAATTGACCTGGAACGGAACAACTTGTTCAAAGTCACAAAATGAAGTGTATAACCTAGTCTTTTGTGTACAAGGCTAAATCAGTGCACTACAACAGCTTTCAAGTTCTACCAGCAATATTTTGTTTTCTTTACTATTCCACATCTGTCTTTCATTAACAGGAAAAAGACTCCCTTTTCATGTCCCACTTTTTGTGGAGGAAACACCCACAAGGTAGAAAGCTTTAGACCTTGCTTTGTCCAGGGTAGAAAGTTTTGGTGCTATATACCAGAAGCTGAAAAGTCTCATAATGAACTAAGTAGCTGTTACCTTTTAAGTCTTCTGCATAGGCATCCTATTTCCTCCAGCTATAAAGCACAGGTAGTTCTCGACTTACAACAGCTCATTTATTGACCATTCAAACAGCAGGGGAAAAAGTGACTTATGACCATTTTTTTACAGTTACAACCTTTGTAGCATCCCCATGATCATGGGATCAAAATTCAGATGCTTGGCAACTGGTTCATACCTATGACCATGGCGGTGTCCCAAGGTCATGTGATCACCTTTTGCAACCTTGTGACAAGCAAAGTCAACGGGGAGGCCAGATTCACTTAACAACTGAGTTACTAACTTGTCAATGGCAATGATTCACTTAGCAACCGAGTTACTAACTTGTCAATGGCAATGATTCACTTAACAACGGTGGCAAGGAAGGTCGTAAAATGGAGCAAAACTCACTGAACAAATGTCTCACTTAACAATAGAAATGTGGGTCTTAATTGTGGTTGCAAGTTTAGTACTACCTGCACAATCAATACTGGGGTGAGATATGTGCTGTTTCTGTATATAATGTATTGAACACCAATATTTCCCCAATTATTCATGTCTCTCCAGGAACTGTATCTTAGAATCCTTTTTTGTACAATGCAGAATACAAGGGAAAAAAAACGCGAAGTGTTGCTCTTAATATTTTATAAAATACGCAGAATGAACACCCATGCCATCACGCTGGTGGCTGTAATTGGGGAACAGTACTATTGTGTTGTGGCAAACAAATGTCAGGTGAACAAAAATGTTTTTCCACATGCAAGCTGTAATTACTAAAGGTAGATTCATAGCAAAGAGACGAAAGGATGAACTAATATAGTTGTTACTTTCCTGCTTCTGCACCAACTCAGGAAGCTCAAACTGCCCAAGGAGCTGCTGATCCAGTTCTAGAGAAGAATTATTGAGTTTGTCATCTGCATCTCCATAACTGTCTGGTTTGGTTCTGCAACCTAACGAGACAGATTCAGACTTCAGAGAATAATCAGAACTGCAGAAAAAATAATTGCTGCTAACCTGCCTTCCATTGAAGACCTCTACACTGCACGAGTCAAAAAGAGGGCCATGAAAATATTTACTGACCCCTCGCATCCTGGACATA
>JANHFT010001823.1:567214-593057 GCA_032467955.1 Pseudoxenodon macrops | reverse complement strand
GTGGGTGTACCTTGTGTGTGTGCGCAGTAAAAAAAAAGGAAAAAAAGGCCGAAAATAAGCTGGTGACACATGCACAGTGCCGGAAATTCGGCTTCTGCACATGTGCAGAAGAAAAAGCAGTCTGATTTTTTTTTTCAAAAACAAAAATTCCCCCAAAAAGATGTTGGCGCCCACGGAACAACAGAACCAGCTCCATAATGTCACCAGCGGCCTACTACCTACTCAGTAGAATCGGTCCGAACCAGTAGGAACCCACCTCTGGTCTGTATGTATAAATAAGCAGGTCAGAGATTATAGGGTTGTATGTGTGTGTGTGAGAGAGAGAGAGAGAATATGAATGAGGGTGGAGGTGGGTAATAGATGGGCCGCTTTTCCAATACTTCAAAGCAGATTTGACTTTGACCTCCCAATCACTCTACCATCCATGTATTTTGTTGTGTGTCCCTACCAGGCAGCAGCCTCTCTTTTGGGAGGCCTCCAGCTTATGGGAAGCTGCATCATAAACAGGAGAGCCAGATGGCAGCTTTGTAGATTTAGGATGGTGGGAGGAGAGAAGAGCTGGGTTAAAGGGAGAGGGATCTGTTCCGCCTGAAGATAATGGCAATGCGTGTGGTGTCCCTCTCGCTTTATGTACGAATATGATAAGTGCCATGCACGGACGTGTCTCTGTGTGTGGGTGTATGGAACGTCGCATACCCTTGAAGCCAAATGGGTATGTGATTATTAAATGAAGAGTTTTGCCAAGTGCCAAAAACAATCCCTGTCCTTCTTCAGAATTACAACCTGCTTCAAAGCCACCTCTTCTAGAGGTTTATTTTCCTAGAGTAGATGAGAGAGAGAGAGAGAGAGATCAGACACGTACCCCAGACACATAAGTTACTTTCATTTACTAAGAATATCTCTCTGAGGGCAACACATAAGCAGCCATAAGCACTCATCCAAGACTAACCATGGGTATTAGGAATTCCTAGCCGCCACTTTTACACCGTGCTGTCGTTTATTATTTGTTCTAAATCAAAGCTGAATACCACTGTGTCTGTTAGAAAATCATTACAGCGCCATTAAAGCTGGAGTTGCAGGCTTTGAGAACAAGATGTATGCCGTCTGTGTGTCTCTCCATCTGTGTGTGTGTGTGTGTCTGTTCTGCCTCCCCTGATTATCTGCACTAGTTCTGGTCAAGAGATACAGCTGTCATGAAACACTCAACAGATGGCAGTTGCCAGGTGATGCCTCATCCATATTTGGATGCACTGGTGACATTTGAGCTTGTGCCTTCATAAACGCTCTCAAGCCGTCGCTTTCATTCCCATAATGCAAAGCTACACGATGCAGAGAGTGACAACATTCATCTTTCTTAGGAATAGAGATAAATGGAGCCACCCTATGAAAAGCACTGTGTAAAATGCTCAAATTTATTGTCCTTTAAAACTTTAACTGGTATAGAGAGTGGCAGCTGGGGAAAAAAATGGAGAGTCTGACAAATTGGGAGATGGATCCCTTTGTTATGGAGACAAGAACAGTGGTAAACACCTGCTTTACCTTTTACAAAGGGTCTTTAAAGATTGATTTAACTCAAGCCCACCCCTCCCCACCCCCAAAAAAGAGAGAAAACAACCCTCACAGCAATTTCTCTCCAGATGCAGGAAACTGCTCGGAATCTAAGAGCTTTGGAAAGCAATTGTACTGATCAATTTCTTTAAAAAGAAAATTAAAACAACCAAAACAATTCATGGTTTCCTGGGGCCTCTTAGGCACTGGAAGTTGCTTAGTAGTTTTTTGGTTTAAATTAAATTTTAACGTTAATTCATATTGGATTCTGGATGCTCTTCAAGCTGATGGTTTATGCGAAGGAAGGAAATGGTACCACTTTAAAACAGCTCCTTTTTCAGCGACTTCCAAGTCATTGTTTTCTAGAACTGTATGAAAATTTACAGCTAATCCGTACTGAGTGTTAGTAAACTTTATAGGGACATCTGTCTGTGGCTTATGTAAATATTTTATAGGCACATGTGCATTTTAATTGCCTAAAAAAGCTTTTTTGAGAACATAGATGTGCACTCTCTGTCCAAGGGGCTAGTAACTTGGGTAATCTTCCAGCTCTTTTCAAAACGATGTCAAATCCACCTACAGTTCTATTGCTATAATTTTCAAGATCCATAATAGTGCTTTAAAAATAAATGGACTACCTTATCTGAGTTCAAACCTTAAAGGACAAGAAAAAGAAAACTAACTGTATCTGTGTTTTTTCCTCAAGCCATGATTGTAGAAAGGAACTGAAATTTGAGGTTGGGTGATTGATTTAGCTTATTCATTCTATAGAGTAGTTTTGAACTCTGCCAAAGTTAACTGTTGGATAGGCCTGCACAGCCAGACTAAGGTAGGAATTCAAGAATGCAGTTGTTGAAGTAGGAGTTTTGTTTGTTTTGTTTTCGATTCTGGGATGGTTCTGTTTCCTTCCACTATTTCTAGAACAACCTGATCTGAAGGAGTGTGTGTATGTGTTTATTTTTTAGAAACAAATTACTACCTGGTATTTTCCTCCTGCATTTTCTGGGGGAACTTGATCGAAAAGAATTGTTTCCAAAATTAATTGAGCTGCCCTATCAAAAAGACTGTGTGAAATACTCAGATTTATTCTCCTTTAAAACTGTAACTGATATAGAGAATCACAGATGGGGAAAAAACGGATAGGCTGACAAATTCTTTTAAAAGGTGGGGAAAACAATGAGTCATAATGATATTACCATTAACTGGTCTGTGACCAGAAAAGTAGAGTTACCAGATCTGTGCTGCATCTCTTTCTTTCAATGATGCGCCTTTGCTAAGGGGTCCCTGCTTGGACCAAAAGCTTCCTTCTCTGTTCTACATCAATGAGGTTATAGCTCCCCAAATGCACTTGGGAATGGTAAAAAAAAAGTTATCTGTGCATTTGGCTTTGTGTAGTCATGATGAGATCGAAGTTCGAATCAAGTTAGGCATAACTTGATAGCTTGTAAGAGTTTGCAAGCCTCTTCTTCAACTAATCTAAAGTGCAATCAAGTATACTGATCATTTCAAATATTTTTACCATATAACATAGAATGAAACAAAAAAAATCAAACCAGGTTGTTGTTGTTTTTTAATGCAGGTTTCACAAGGATATTTCACCAAGCTGTAGCAGCAACCTTACTTAAAGTTAGAAGCCAAGGAGCATGAGGCCCGGAGAATTACCGTTATTACTGAAAACTCCAACATGAAATAAATAAATGAAACGACAAATATTTTGGAAGAAGCAAATCTATCTCTACCACTGGGAATGAGAAACACAACTTGCAATCTGCTCTTTTTTACTTGCATGCAGTGTGACAACCCAGACACACTTGTGCAGTCACTTCCAGATGCCAATTTATCATTTGGGACATCTTTCTGGATGATGTGGGAACAGTGCCTATGAGAAGAAGCCAATAAGGCCATGTCAAACCCCATTTTACAGTATTGTCAGGAAAACTAGGGAAATAAAATGATTGGGAGTTCAAGCTTGAGGAGATTATTTAAGTGTTTTAAAAGCTGGAAGGAATGTATAGCATTTGCTTGATAAAATTGGATAAGTATGGAAAAGAGAAAATAATGGGTTCCTGCTCTTAGGTCTATGCAAGTGTCCCTTTAAAACAAATAACAAAACAAAACCAATAAACACTCAATGTAACCAGGTGGGAAGCTAGACACAAATATCACACAATAAAAGAGTCCTTTGTCTTACTTGTCTATTAGTCACATATTGGCTGGTTTCTGCTTAGTCACTCATGGAATCGCAGACTACATTCATTCAGGTTGTTGGTGTGGCTTTACCTTTTTATTCTGTTACTATTTTACCAAACGAAATCTAAAGCAGTGGCAAAAGACCAATGTGGCTGATTTCAAAAAGGCGCACTGTTGTTTTAACTTGACAAATGAGTAATGTTTTAGTATTAAATACAACTTGTCAACTTTCATTATACTATTTTCAAACACAAACAGCAGCTATTAAGGTAATAGTATTATTGAACATCCAACTGAAGCCAAACATTTTTTTTAATTGTCTTTACCCATGTACCCATGGGTGTTTTATTTAAGCTTTCTCAACATGGAAAAAAAAGAGATAAGAACACAAATATTTCACCAACTGAATCATGCCTGAATTAAAAATTGAACCTAGTTCATGTCTCTCAAAGTTGGCAAGAAAACAATTTATTTTTCTTCTTCTTATAAAAATGAAAATAATTCATTTTGACAATTAGCTAGTGCATATGGGAAATAACATGGAATCAAGATCAATTGTAATGTCATTCAAAAACCACCTCACATTTCACTTAATTCACATTTTAAATTAATGGAAAGGCTTCTTTTGACTACTAATTGAAGAGGGAGAACAACTTCAGAAATATTTTTTATCTCACATGACAAACTTTATTGTTTGTGGGTTCTTTTGGTATTCAGTTACTTTTCATCAAATCATTGTAGGGTAACAGATAGGGGGGGAAAAGACATATAATGAGTAGAAATATTATCAATTCAGTCGCTTTCAAATTCCTGTAGCCCCCTGGTCTGCCACACCCTCAAAGGCTTTCTTAATGCAATAATCTTTTGTTTTCGTTCTGTGCTAGTCGAGCTTCGGCACAAAGTAGATTAAAACAAACTGCATGTATTTTAATTTCTAGCAACATCTGTACGTTAGGGTTTGCCACACAAGGAAGCAGATTATATGAACTTTCATTAAAATTACAGTGCCAGAGAACAACTGTTGCCTGGTTACAATTACGACTAATCTCTGGATGGTCTAGCAGAGATCAAAGTTATTTTTTTTCTTTAAAACATTGTGTTCATTAAAAAAAAACAACATACTGAGCAGGGATTCTTACAAAAAGGATCCAAGCAGTTGAAAAGTAAGCAAGTGGATGATATTCCTGTCATGGAGTCTGGTCAACTTGCCATTTGTCTGCTGTGATCAAAACCACCGCGCCTTAAATGGTGCGTTTTTTGGAGACGTTAATTAAGAAGAAGAAGAATCAACTTTGGTCTAGTCAGTAATGTTTCTTTCAAGGTAGTAGGGTAAGGACACATGGCTTGCATGTAGTTCCGAATCTCCCTTTGCCGCAAAATAATAATGATAATAATAATAAATTGTCATATTTTAGTGTTAATGCAGAGAGTTGCCACCTTTCTGCAGTGAAGAAGAAAGTGGAGGAATAAAGCTGTTTCTCCCACTTTTGCACTGTGTCAGCTACTATAGTTTCTGACCTACTTATCACTTCTAGTAAACCAACCATAAAAATTGCTTACAATATCCCAAATATTACAAGCCCAAGTGGATCAAAGTGCTATAGGGTTACCGCCACCCTATGCTGGACCTTACATGCCTTGCTGCTTATTCTTCCCCTCAATCATTTTCCTAGTTCCTGAAGCTGCTAAGACCTCCTTGGTGCTTTCAGAAGGTCCTTGATCTTCTCCATTCTTCTACTGATTCTCTCTCTCTCTCTCTCTCTCTCTCTCTCTCTCTCTCTCTCTCTCTCTCTCTCTCTCTCTCCCCCCTCTCTATCTCTACACACACACACACACACCTTCCAATTCCAATAACAATAGCACTTAGACTTATATACTGCTTCACAGTATTTTATAGCCTTCTTTAAGTAGTTTTACAGAGTCAGCATATTGCCTGCAACAATCTGGCTCCTCGTTTTATCAACTTCGGAAGGAACAAAGGCTGAGTCAACCTTGAGATGGTGAGGACCAAACCCCTGGCAGTCAGCCAAATTAGCCTGCAATACTGCTGCATTCCAACCACTGGGCCACCATGGCTCCTGTAGCAAATAAGTTTTCACTTGCTCTTTTCTCCATCATACTTTCCGACCTCAATTATGGAAGCCAAGAGCATCCACTAGTGCACAAGCTGGTTTTCGTAGTCAGAGGCCTGGATGATCATTTAGCCAGACAGTACGTAATGATTTCAAAGGAGAGTCCCAATTGCTATTTTCTTTGGCACAGGGAAACAGTAAAAATAACAGTTTAATAAAAAAAAATCTGGAAGCAATTTATTATTTTAAAGGTGAGTGTGGGTGGATTAGTTTAAATAATCTAAAAGGTTACATATGGCAAGGTGTGTGTGTGTGTGAGAGAGAGAGGGGGTGGGTGGGGTTGCATTGAATTAAAATTATTAATGGGAGTTTTTTTCTTTTAAAAATCAGTCTGTGCTGAAGTTAAGAGGGGGTACGTAAGATGGAAATCATGGTTCATTTTTTGCAATGTAGATTTGTGGTGTTTTATTTAGGTGGGGGTGGGGGTTTTCTTAGGAGAACATTTTCCTTCCCACTCTATCAGGACACTCCTCCTCCCAAAAAAAATCTAGGGACAAAAGAGATGAAATCTATCATATGCAAAAGTACGCCTTCTAATATAGATTGTCTTTGAGTTATGACCATATTTCAGCCCAAAATTTCCATTGCTAAACAAGGCAGTTGTTAAATGAGATGTGTTTCATTTTAGGACATTTTTGGCACAGTTAAGTGGATCCCTGCAGTTGTTAAGTGAATAATGCAGTCATTAAGTGAATCTGGCCTCTCTTTACTTATCAGAAGCTGGTCTGGAAAGTTACAAATGGTGATGACATGACCTGGGATATGTCATGTCAGGGCAATTATCATCAATATATGCCAGTGGCCAAGTGCCCAAATTCTGATCTAGGGATACATGGAGATGTACAATGCTTGTTAGTGTGAAAAGCGGTCATAAGTCACTTTTTTCAGTGCCATTGTAACTTTGAATGGTCACCAAATGAATGGTTCTAAATCAATGACTACGTGAAGTTGGCAAGGTCCTTCTTTAATGGAAATGTTCCCCTCTTTTGACTTTAGAGTAAGCAGGTAGAAAGGGTAAGCTACAACAGGGATGTCAAACTCAATTTCATTGAGGGCCACATCAGGGTTGTGTTTGATCTCGGGGGGGGGCAGAGTGGGCATGGCCAGGATGGGCGTGGTCAGCTCAACATCACTCGTGTTGGGGGCACCTGTGGTGGCTAGTACTAAGGCAGGCCTTCCCTCAGACTCTTTCTCCCTCTCATTAAAAATTTCCTTCCTTCCTTCCTTCCTCCCTCCCTCCTTCCCTCTCTCCCTTCTCCTTTGTTTTGTTTTAGTTTGTTTTGCTAGTACTCTGCCAGAAAAAAGGGACTCTGGGGAACCACATGCGGTGCCCCAGGCCATGTTTTTCACTGTGTCGGCCTCCTGCAGCCCTCTGCCAGTGAAAATGGAGTCTGGGGAGGCCATGTATGACCTCCATTGTTGCTGGCATAGGCACCACCGGCCGGTCCTTTGCCATTTCCAGGGCGGCCCCATGGGCCACATCTAAGCACCCTGTAGGACACATCTGTCCTGCGGGCCTTGAGTTTGACACCCCTGAGCTACATTATCCATTGCAAAAGAAGGAAGATCACTTCTCATGCTCCTTTTTTCATTTTCATGAGAAACTGCAGTGGCAAAGTTAGTCGTCTGCTCAGTGATCAGCTTTTGCTTACGGCATCCTCTTCTTGAAATGCATCACTCAGCTGTAAACTTCAGGGTGAGAGAATCTCTTGTTAATGCCACACGGTGGCTGCTGGCAGTTTCACCTGGCAAGTCATGTTACCAGCTGTCCTGGTCCATTTAATAAATATTAATAATTGCATCCCTCTATAAAATGTATGTCTGAATTTCTACAAAGCGCTTACCCAACAAATGGCAAGGTTTTTTTTCTTCCTCCCCCTAGAAAATGTTCTGTATCCTTATCATCACGAAATTTAAAACTGATTTATGGGGAGAAACCAATGCAATAAAACTAATATATATATATATATATTTGTTGTGATGGGTTCTTGTTCAGCTATTGCTGTTTTGAGTGAACTGTAATGTTCTCCGTGTTTCTCTTTCTTTGAGCTTCTTTTATACCAAATAAATAATAAGACTGTGATAGGCACAACGTTTAGTATTGATTTAAGACTCAGGAATGTAACTCACAGCCTGAAGAAAAATAGCTAGACAATTTAGAAGATAGTATCTGATGGAAATCTTAAAAAAACAAAACAGAACAACAAAAAAATACTTTACAAAGGCTCCACAGTTCCCACTTCATTAGATCAGATTGCATATTGAGCTATCAGTCCAATTAAAACACACCTAAGATGATTGGTCAAAGATAGTAAATAGTTATTGCTAGGTTAATGAGCAGTATTGCCTTCATATTAATTGTGCAATACCTTTGCCTATTGTTCTGATTATTAACTAGATGGTATCTATGTGGGTGGGAAAACTTAGTCATGAATGTCAGACAAACAGTAATCAAAAGGTGGCAGGTGAAACCAACTGCAAAAGGACCGAAGCTCATTGTTGTTGGCCAATACGACCTGAATTTCACCACAGAGGATACAACCCACAGACTGCTTAAGATGCATATTTGGAAATAAATTGGCTGGTACAGTTGGTGTCGATCAAGGAGTAAGCAGTTCAGTGAGATTCTATTGATTTCTTAATCACTTGGTGGGACTATTTCAGTGCAGAAATTAAGACAGAATCGGAACCATATCCAGATCATTCAATCATCATTTAAAAAAAAAAAACACTTAAGAGATATTTTTCTTACAAATGACTTTCTGGAAAGAAATATTTCAGTTTCTATGTTGAAAATACATGTGTGCATTATATTATTAAGATTATACATTGTTTGTGCATACAGATAGATTTATTATTATTATTTACTCTATTCATTAAACATGAAACTCAGTCAACTGAACATTCAAAAATGCATCACAAATACATTGACTGGCGTAAGCAAAGGCAGTGACCACACTTAGGAATCTGGGTTTCCAAATGCCTCCTGGAAATACTGGATGTTAATGATCTTGAGCTAGTAAAGTCCCAAGAGTTATGATTATTACAACTCTAATGAGTTTCACTCATAATGTTTCTTGAAATCGATGTGACCCAAAGAGGGACAAGATCTGTGGTCTTCCTTGTGTGATTTTAATAATGTAAAAATATGTCAGAGAAAAAAAAATAAGGGAAGAAACAAGGCATAGAAAACTCATTCCCAATACAACAAAATTAAGAAAACACCTAGAACGGGTTATATGTTTCCTTTGGTATTGCCTTAAAGAGGAAAGGCAAGAAAGCTTAGCTCTATTACCTTGGGTTGGTTCTAAAACAAATCATAATTCACATTAACACATTCATTAACATTCTACATTGCTGTGAGTTTATTCTCCTTCATTTCTCCTTTCAGAAGGATTGAAAAACGAACTCCCATAATTTCAGTTTGTTCACGTTGTTTATATTCCTAGTCCTGCCCTGTGTTAATCCTGCCCTGCTTACCTTCTTTCGATATTTGACAAGTGCTCTCCTGTTTGGGCTTATCATCTAGACAGGCAGTCTCCAGGTCCCTAATAATTGATTTTGTTTTTCTTTGAACTCTCAGCAATGTGCCAATAGATTCCGGGCAATAGAGTGTCTCGAACTGATAACAATATCCACCATAGGTTTGCGTCAATAAAATGCACAGGACCATAAATCTCTGATGTAAAAAAAAAAAAGGGCCGTCTGTCATATAATTGCATATTATTTTGCTATGCAGAGTAGGACACAAAGTAGGCTTCTCTGCTTCCCCATTTAAACTATGCAGAGGATGTGATGGAAAGTTTGTCTGCTAGAGATGTGTCCTATCTTAAACTTAATCAGAATAGTGCTGGAAGGAACCTTGGAGGTCTTCTAGCCCCCTGCTCAAGCACAAGACTCTATACCTTTTCATTCTTTTCTTAAAACCATCCAGTGATGAAGCAGCCACAACTTCGGAAGGCAAGCTGTTCCACTGGTTAATTGTTCTCTATGAAGTTTCTCCTTGATTCCAGGTTGCTTCTCTCCTTGATTAGTTTCCACCCATTGTTTTTTGTCTTGCCTTCTGGTGCTTTGGAAAATAAGTTGACCCTCCTCTTTGTGGTGGCCCCGCAAAGACTGCTATCATGTCACCGCTAGTCCTTTCCCCCCCCCTCTAGACTGGCCATACCCAATTCCTGCAATTGTTCTTCATATGTTTTTGTCTCCAGGCCGTTAATCATCTTAATTGCTCTTCTCTGCACTTTTTCCAAAGTCTCAACATCTTTTTTGTAATAGGGTGACCAAAACTAGATGCAGTATTCCAGGTGTGGTCTTACTAAGGTTTTATGAAGCAAATGAAGTAAATATAGTGTAAAGTAATTCTGAAGACTTCTGATTTACCTGGGAAGAGACATGAAATACCACTTGAGCTTCTGCCACAGATGCAGGCAACAAACTCAGATGGTATTTTATTGTTACCTCTAAGCTTATTCATCTCTTAATAAACCAGTGTCGGATGTTTCTTCTCTTTTCAGTCAAACATGTACACTCCCCATACATATATTTTTCAGATAGATTTTTAGCAGGGGACAGAAAATATCAGACTGGTATTCCATCACATTGACGCTGTGATTGCTAATGTCTTCATAAAAATCCCTAGTGTTTATGCACTTGCTATATTTCTATGAATATAGTATGATACAACTGTGATTAAATATAAAAACCAATTTTGTTTAATACTTTCAATGAAGTATTTCTAGAGTCTGCTTTTATAAATAGCAGATAAATTTCTTTCTTCTTACTGAATCCTTAGAGTGCCAGATAACTACTTTTTCAGAATTCTTTATTTATATCTAAAATAATGCTATGGTAAGCCAAGTCCCTGCATGGAATGTTCCACTCACAGATACCCGAGGTGGCAGACATTGGGAAATTCTACCAATGTCTGAAAAAGCTAGATTAAAAGACGGTACTGAGACGCTGATCATAGCAGCACAAGAACTGGCACTAAGCACCAGTACCATAGAAACAGGGATCTATCACACTAGACAGGATCCAAGGTGCAGACTATTGGATTGAGAAACACTCCTAAACATAGAGGCAGGATGTAAGAAGCAGGCAGGAACAGCATACATTGAAAGGCACAACCAAGTAGCCAGCTGTTGTGGTTCACTGGCAGCCTGTGAAGCTGGCAGATGAGTCAGACAGCAGAGAGGAATATGGCTCAGCTCTGGAGTCTGGGGAGGGTTTTGATGGGGTCTCTGCATTGGAGGCAGAGATGGGGCCAGGGCCATCTGGGAGGGGGTGCAGGAACCTGCGGGATCTGATGGGAGCAAGACAGAGGAACAGGGAGACACTCTTCCCAATGCACACATGCACAGAAGACAAGAACAGCTGAGGAGGAAAAGAGCTACTCTGGAGTAAGGCTTGAAGATGATTGGCCCCTCCCATAGGACATAAGAAGGAAGCACACATAGGTACTTGTTGCAGGAAGCAACTTAGTTCAATGTCAGTTGGTGTATGCAGCAGCTCTGTTCGGCCTCCGACTTTTGTTTGACCTTGAGCAGCTCCTTGCCAATTAGGACTTTGGCTGTGTGCCAAGAAAGATAAAGGTTGGTTAATAACCTTGTTGGGGACTTAGTATGGGTGTGAATGACATAATTTACAGCCATTGGAAATAAACAGAGGTTTTTTTACACACCATTTGTTTGTTTCAGTTTAATCAAGAGGCCTAGGTCAGAACACTGACATTGTGTACAAGATCATCTGCACAGTGTATGGGGTAGACCTGCCCAAATCTCCCAATGGGAGATCCCACAGAAAGTTGTGGAGAATAGGGCTAAGATCCTGTGGGATTTCTAGATCCAAACAAACAGACAGACAGATAATAGCCAATCAACCAATCACTGTGATAGTACACAAGGACCAGAAGACAGAAGTGGTGATAGACGTAGCACTGTCCGGTGTCAGCAACATCAGGAAGAAGGAATATGAGAATCTGGAGAAGAACCAGAGTCTGAAGGACGAACTAGAGAGATTGTGGAAAATAAAAGCTCAAGCAGTCCCAGTGGAGGTGGAGAATTTGAGGCTGTGAATAGCTCCAGGAACCACTCTCCAGGAACAACATCAGAACTCTCTGTCTAGAAGAATGCAGTTCTAGGGATAGTTAGGATCCTACACAGAATCTTCAAACTCCCAGGACTCTAATAGATGACCAGCAATTGAAGAAGACACAGCCAACTAAGGAGTGAGAAGGGCATTTTATATATAAATATATATATAGACGTGTGTATGTGTGTGTGAGATGAAATGTTTTTAACACAAAAGCTAGCTCTTCTGACCAAGCTGTTCTCCCAATTTTCAGTTGGGAGAAACAAAACTTATTGAACAAGATGAGTGAGCAGATAATTGGAAAACTCCCAAATGAAGAGTTATTTAAATCACAGGTAAAGCAGTTAGAGGATTCATTTTCTTGGAAGCCTTAGAGTTAAGTAGTGAGAGGGAATAAATAAAAGTTGCCTGAACCACAAGCATTAGCGATATATAATCTGGTGACACATATTCTTAAAATATGATAAAGAAAACTATTAATAAATAGGTGTATTTTCAGTTTTAAAGTATTATATAGGAATGTTTCACTTAGAGATTTGTTTCTTTTTCTATATATGGAGGTCTTATGATCATAATAGCTAAACTACCACACTATGGGTCATCTCCTCTAGATGAGAGAGATACTGTTTATGGAAGAAAAATTTAGCTATATAATCTTCCATTTGTAGTTGATATAGTGTTGCCTTGGAGATACTGCAATGTTTTAAATGGATCACTGGACAGTAACAACAAGAAAAAGGAAGAGATTGCCGGTTTGATTTTCTGACTATAGAACAGATAGATTCATTCAGAGAGAGAAAGAGAGAGAGAGGAGAGAGAGAGAGAGAGAGAGATTGAGAGAAAGAAAGAGAAAGAGAGAGAGAGGAGAGAGAGAGAGAGAGACCCTCTCAATTGTAAACAATTTTAATGAAAAGTATGGATAACAATAAGAATTCCTCACTTACCAGAACTCATTTCATCTCACAGGTTCCAAGCCATTTAGCAAAATCTATATGGAGTTCATTCTACTTGCAAAATTTTACTAGGAAAATATAACAACCATATATAATTACCCAATATGCAATTCATAATTGGGGGTATGGAGCGAAAAGACCAAGACAGTGGAGAACTACTAAAAAACTGAGTTTGAGATATTTTAAGGCAACATGACTTAGGTGCTCAAACAATGTGCCCTGGTCCTAAAAGTTAAGGGTCAAAAAGTTTAGTCTGGCAAATGGACAAGACCAATTCTAATCATTTGTAGTCAGCCAATCAAAATAATATACTGATCCAGCTGTGGATTTAAACTGAGCACCTTGCTTTATTGTACTCTTGAAATTTTTAAAATATAATTTGCAAATAATGACCACAATATCATCAATCAGGATATCATCATGACATGTAGGAAAAGCAATATCTCAGATATGTTGGGTCTGTTCCCCCCCCCCAGAAATAGCCAGTTCTAGATGTATGTGAACATAAACCTGTGGTCCAAAGTCAAACTAATCTAACTCAATAGTCAGCTCTTCCTACAACCACACCAGCCTATTCTAAAGCATCTGAATCTTCTTAATGATCTTCAAACATTTTAATTTTCTAAAGCCAGACAGGTAAGCACAGTTATCTTTAATATGGTGCTGATCCAATCAACCATAGTCGGCTCATCTGTAGGAAGAAGTAGTCCTGGAAAGATGACACTGAAATCCAATTTTTAAAGTGGCCTTTATTAATGGTGGCAACAAGATAGAAGTAAATGGAGGAAGAGGGAGTAGAGAGTTTAGGGACAGTTGAAAGACACATAAAATGCAGAAATGTCCCCAGTGAGTCCCCATGATTTCATTCTGCCCACCAACATACCTTTTACACTACTTTGAGAACAGAACTAGACGAAAAATTCTGTATAATGAGAAATCACACAGGGTTGCAGGGTGGTAAATCGATTATGTGTTTAACCTTTCTAAAATGTTATGAAGTTTGGGATAGTATAGTTTGGGATGAGAATGGATTAGAAACATATGCAACATTTTACTGTTGATTTCTTTACAAAGATATATGCAGGAGCAAGGAGGATCCCTTACGTAATCCAGAAAAATGGATATCCTGTGGCAGAGTCTCAAAAATAAATCAGGAGATACCCATCTCTCACTTTTTATTTGCTTCCGGTTCAGATAAATTCCAGTTTAAAAACTTCTAAATCTCTGTCTCATTCCCTTTCTCCCCACTGTTACATTTCAACAGGATTCCTTATCTGCCAACTCTTATTAGCTGAAGGGTGTCATGTTCCAAAAGCAGGGGACAGAGTTTCCAGTCATTAACTCTCATTCAGAGTATATCAGCCAACTGACTAGGAAGCAATTAGCTCAAGGATAGATGGTTGTCCAGCTGCTTTAGCATAGTACGGCCAAGAAATAAAACCTGGGTACATTGATTCATATGAATAGGCAGGGCTATATTGTTGGGACAGAACTACTTGATTGCTAATAACCTACAGCCACAAGTGTAGAAAAATGGCTTAGTTTACACTCGCAATGGAATTCCTTGCAGGATCTGTTTCTTTGGGGATATTTACATATTTATGAAGTAGGGTTTCATAAATACATAAATAGGTGTGTTGCTGATATACGGAGGGCAAATATCAGTCAAAGGGATTTTGCAGAATGCTTCTGCACAAGGCAACTCTTTGCTTCTCAACCTTGGCAAATTTCAGATGAAGGCACTTCAATTTTCAAAATTCTTAGCAACGGCCATGATGGTTTGGGAATTTTAGGTACTGAAGGCCAAATATCTGGAAATTGCCAAAAGAAATTTACAGTTGTTTTTTTTCCTTTTCCAAAATGATCTGCCAGTATGGAGCCTTTCACAGCCCAGCCATCAGTAATGTGTTGGAATTCACTATTTTTTAAAAATGATAAACTATGTAAAAAAAGAAATCTTATGATATATTACATTAAAAATGAGTAAATATTACCAGATGTCACATATACAACAAATCACATTCAGCCTAGTTGTGTTTGAAATTGCATATACTGACAGAAATTGGGTATAAAACTGTGCCTCTTTGGTACACCAAGAAATGCAGAGTTTTCTTTTGCTTATTTATAAAATAAGTTGCAGCAAATCTAACAGAGTGAGATAATAAGTGAATACAGATGATGTTGAGTTGTACTGGATTTAGTCTAAGCCGCACATCTCTAACCAATAGAACTGACATCTCTAGCAGTCCTCATGAGGAAAAAAGAAGAAGAAATCCCTACCTAAATTTAAGTACTCTATTGAAGAGAAATTTGTTACAAACTAATAAATACCCTGAATTGAAAACAACTCCAATATCATTTTTATAATTTCCGAGTCTTAAATTCAGTTCCCAGAATTTCTGACTCAGCATGGCTGGCTCAGGGATTCTGGGAGTTGAAGTCCAGAAATCATAAAAGGGCCATAGTTCCCCACCTCTGTGACATAAGGCAAATCATTAGCCAAACAGTTGGAATTATATTTAAAAGGCTTTTTAAAGATATCACTTTTTTGGCTAATTCTAGGAAGCACCACTTTCTATCCCTTGCCTGCCCTCCAGGGCGTAGTTGTTCAACTTATCCTGCTGCCTCTCAAATGGAGATTATTCCTTTTTCGCATTCTGCCTCTTGATAAACTCTGTGGTGTCATGGCAAAAAAACAATCACAAGTGACAGTGACTGAACTGTACAAACATGCAGACAACTGATTAAACAAAAATAAAACAAGAATCAAATAACTCTTCTGCATAATTCCTAATTTGCATGCATAAACAACAAAGTGGCAAGACTCCAGGATTCCGTGTATTTCCTAGAGCACTTTGAATAATTTCGTTGCCTGAGCTCCTTCACCGACAGGAATTTCAGATTTATTTCTTTCCACTCAAGTACCGAGGTAGAAAAAAATATGACCGTATATACCGATCTCAAGAAACTGGTGTTTTCCCTATTGTAGCAAGAAGGCAGCTTGCATAGATATTTATTCTTTCACACATTGGGGACCAAAACATTCAGGAAGGAGCTTATGGAAAAGGAACATGTATGGAAAACAGCCATCAGTTTTCTGGTCATCTAAAGATTATGACTGACACTAATTTCAAGTTAATTTTGTATCCAGGGATCCTCCCAGGCTTATGAAATGAAATAGAAAGATGTTCTGGTAGCAATTTTTTTCTGCCATATTCCTTTGATATCCTCTTCACTTCCTACCCAGTTCATGAGCTGCACATAATTGTGCAGCAGGGGTGGGTTCTACTTACCTTCCCTACCAGTGTGACGGAAGTGCGTGTTTTGCTCTCGCCCCTGTTGCATCTGGGTATTGCCTCAAAAATAACCCTCTGCGCATACGCAGGAGGCTTTCTGCATGTACATAGTATTATTTTCAAGGTAATTTCCACTGGGAGGACTGGTTCGGGGGCATGTCCAACTGGCCATCACCGGTGGAATTATATAAATTGGCACCCTCCAATTATCTATGGAATTGGTGTCAGCTGCCATCTCATGCTTTGCACTTCGCAAGCATTCAGTATCAACTGCCATGAACTCTAGGGGGCCTGGATAGGTGGAAGAATGCTTCAAGGAAATGAAACTTCACTGTATTTCTCCAAGATGGGCTTCAAGGACAACTGGCTATTAACAGAATGCAGCTGCATACCGAACCTATGCCCA
The DNA here is from genome assembly GCA_032467955.1 of Pseudoxenodon macrops. Taxonomy (NCBI): domain Eukaryota; kingdom Metazoa; phylum Chordata; class Lepidosauria; order Squamata; family Pseudoxenodontidae; genus Pseudoxenodon; species Pseudoxenodon macrops. Next base: position 576,442 of record JANHFT010001823.1, on the reverse strand, counting down.
AAGTGACCGTCCTAAAAACATCTTGTTTGAATTTGACTGGACATGTGGACCCACTGATGGGAGGCAACTAAGGGAGAGATTTGGGAATGTTAGTGTGTACTTTTTCAGTACTGGCTATGCATTACTGCAATCCACTTGATTCCTAGTAAACTATACCTTTCTCAATAAACAGAGTTAAGGATCATTCTTAATTAGAGTTTCAAGGTGAGGCAGGTCTGACAATTGGTGGCACGGACCTCACGCAGTAGCACTTCAGAAAGTCAATTGGCAAATGACATTTGAGTATTCTCCAACTTACAAGCAAATGAATGTAAAAGGTGCTGCCTTATATAAATCATGCCAGTGGCTATTAACTAATGCTCTGTTGGGCTTCAGGTCAGACCTTTCTACTTCTGTTGGGGGAAACTTTGACCCTGGGCTTCTCTTCTGTCCCAAATGATGATTCTAAGTAAAAAACCTGCATAATTGTATATTCAATATATTGTACTCTGGGACTTTCTAAAGCATCTGTCACCATTCATCTTCTTCCTTATTACCTACAGTCATTATTTGGGGCAGAAGGGGATTTAAGATCCAGCAATCCAGCAACAAAACAGTGCTATTCCATTCAGTTTTTCTAGAGACAGAAGCTGCACCAAATCGCAAAAGTGTGTTCTTATCTAAGTATGCCGTTAGAAATCAGTGGAAAGCCAAATAGCCTTATCTTCTCCACACTGTGCTGTCAGATTAAGAACAGCTTATATTGTTAGCATATCCCAACTTCGCTAAAGAACCGCACCGACGGATACGCAAAACCAAGACTCTTATAAATCTGAATCAGCCACTGAGGACAGACACTCCAAATGATGTTACATGATAGAGAAATTAATGTTCCCCTAAATTAACATATCACAGTGGAGTGATTTAGTGATTTGTCATTATGAAACCTGCCAACACCAAAGGAAAAGAAAAGTGGCATTAACCTTGTTAAATAAGAGGTTTCGTGTGCAATGGCTATGAAGCCCTCTTTCAGATACTGTATGTCTGGAGTTGCAATAACAATATACCAAGGAAAGGAAAGTCAAATTAAGGGACTGGCAAGCATGCTATCACAGGTAAAAGCCTAGGAAGCACGAAACCAACTGAGTGAAGAAGTTTGTAGAAACTGAGCAATATTCCTATCACAACCTTCTCCCAGCCTTTTTGGTACTCCCTTTTTGTGACATGTGGATACCATGGGTTCCTTAAGGCAGGTCTCCAGGAGAATTTAAAATAAATTCCATATGTATCTTGAAATGCAGGATTATTAAAAGCTCGGGGAGGTTTTTGGGAATCTTTTAATCTAACCAAGATTGTCTGGCTGACTTGTATATCTGAAAACTATTTACAATAGAGAAATCATAACAAAGTTCAAAGCCAGTCTGCTGTTGTGATTCTTTGGCCATTCCAGACATAGTTGCTAGTGCTGGTTATTCATTAATTTCTTCCCTTCCTTTCATACACATGTGAAAATCCTTACTTTTTTTTTTTACATTAACACATTGCATCCCCAGAATTTCTAGTGATAGCAAAGGTACTAATATGGACAATCGGACAAAATTTTTGCAGTAAGCTGGTCAATGACTAGCAGAATTCAGGCAAAGGAACAGGGATTCCAAACAGGAGTGGCCCATTCCCAGAAAAAAAATGTATCTTTACCTCTTGGAAAACTGTGATCTGCTCACTCATTGAAACTTCTTTTGTAAAAAAACAAAAAACAAAAAACCCACCAGATGTTCATGAAGACTGCCTGGTGGCCACACATTTGGAGTAAATGAAATAGAACAGAGGAAAGAAGCCAATCCACTTACAGTATATATAATCAAACTGTGGATTATGAATCTAATTTATAAGGCAATGTACCCAAATATTAAAGGAAGGAGGAGGAAGAGGAAGAATAAGAGATTAAAGGTATTTTGTAATTCAATAGAAACTAGTTTGAATAGTTCAAAAAATGAGGAATTAAAAAAAATACATTTAGAAGTCTAAACTGCATTATAAGCTTAGTTCAGTAATCATTTCTTACTGATATAAAAATATTTTTTTATTCCAAATTGGGGAGCTACCTATTAGAGTGACAAGTGATACACATATAAGCTTCCTATATGAAATCTGAACTTGTTTCTGTACAGGTATTGATGTATCAATTGTACACCTAAAGGGGATCAAGTTTAATACTTCAAATTCTTAATAATTCTGATTACCATTGTGGATGGACAGTTCTTACCCTTCTCCTGGGTGAGTATCTTTTAGAAACCTTTAAGAAGGATGAAAAATTCTTATCTATCTATCTATCTATCTATCTATCTATCTATCTATCTATCTATCTATCTATCTATCATCTCTTTCTCTCTATCATTAAATCTCTATCATATACATGTGTGTGTGTGTGTGTGTGTGTGTATATATATATATATAAATAAATAATCTCTCTCTCTCAGAATTGCCCATCTCACTCACAGTGGGTCTTATAAGTGGTGCACAATATAATTATCTAAAACTATAGCTGTTAGAAACCATCTCATTCCTCCCTCATGCTATTAACAGTTAGCTGCGACAAGTAGTTCTCAACTTACAACCAAAATAGAACCTGGAATTACAATTGTAAGTCATTGAGGTCATTAACCAAGTCATCATGTGCCAAATTTAACAATCCTTTTTGCAGGATTTGTTAAACTAACACCACAATCATTAAGACGATGCCATAGTCATTAAGTGAATCCATTGTATCCAATAGGTGTTTTTTGACAGAAAGCAGAAATAAACACCATAAACCAGTAAAAAAAATAAATTGAAAATGGTGGTCATGTGACTGAGGGGCATGGAGAATGAGTGAGCAAATTATCAAGCAGTCAAATATGAGATAATGCAGTCAACTTTAAGTACCTTTTTTTGGGGGGGGCGAAGGGATCTGTTGTAACTGAGAATTGTCTCTAAGCATCCAGTAATTGCTTTAGGATCTTCTTTCAATTTTAGCATTTCTTTTTTATAGTTCAGGTTTTGTAGGCTGGTTCTTTTATTTTGTTTGGTCTTGGAGTGTAAATAAATTTTGATTGATTGAGCAATCACAATGCCATAAAAGAATGTGCAAGCTTTCAGTTTTTCCAAAAGTTTTCTGCATGCTGCATGACACAGCACATAAGGGATGGACGAAGTACAAGACAAAGCCATATGTGATTTCCATGAGGTATGCAAGTTTAAAGATGGAAAGTCAGACTAAGGAATTAGTAGCATTTGCAGGAACTAGATCTACTATTTTTGGCTAAAAGAAGTAATGACTGACTGCCATAGTTAATATTAAAATCATATGTGACTGATCTTTCTTTCTGATGGGCAAAACATAGAAATACCTAGTTAGGCAAGGAACAAAAATAATAGGAAAATATCATAAGTTTTGTATTGGCAAAATTGGAGATTAATGCTCTAGACATAAGAATTACATGGAGAAGCTGAACTTCCAAACTCTAAAACATCTTACAGATGACAGAAAACTGTTTTCAAATTTTCTGAGATAAATAATTTCCCCCCATAAAAACATCCTCTCTGTACCAAGTAAATATCAAAAATTATGCTGATTCTTGTGAGGGTTCATTGTAAAAGAACACCCCAAATTAAAGCACCTTTCATTACTTTTTGTCATAATATTTATTTATTGTGCAATATGTGTGCTAGTCAGATTGCTAACTATAACATAGCAATCATTGCCTTTTGGCTAAGGGATGACACATGTTCAAGATAAGAATTTTTTTATTATTTTTCTTACTGTATTTTGTTGAAAGCCTTATATTTAATTAATATTGGAAATGTCTACAAGCAGATTGCCAGTTTTGACAAATGCATATAAATGTATTATACTGTAACCTATAGCTATCACATATACTTCTTGAATTATTAAAAAAAAAGAAGCCTGAAGACAATTTACAGTAATCAAGACACACAGTTTCCAAATAAAAATAACATAAAGATCTCACATTTTTAAATTGATATGAAGGTAAAGGTTAAGGTTCCCCTTGCACATATATGCTAGTCGTTCCTGACTCTAGGGGGCGGTGCTCATCTCTGTTTCAAAGCTGAAGAGCCACCACTGTCTGAAGATGTCTCTGTGATCATGTGGCCAGCATGACTAAACACTGAAGGCGCACGGAACACTGTTACCTTTCCACCAAAGGTGGTGCCTATTTTTCTACTTGCATTTTTTACATGCTTTCGAACTGCTGGGTTGGCAGAAGCTGGGACAAGTAACGGGAGCTCACCCCATTACATGGCACTAGGGATTCGAACCGCTGAACTGACAACCTTTTGATTGACAAGCTCAGCATCTTAGCCACTGAGCCACTGCATCCCTTTTAAATTGATATTTCAAGCCTAATATAAATATTAAAATTCAGCAATATTTAATACCTATGATTCTTCCATCCAGAAGCGAGTGCTATCAAGACGAAACTACCAAAGTCAAACCAAAGTCCTTATACACTTTAAGAACTCTGTCTCCCATAATTTATATATCTGAACCCCTTTCTATCCCACCATCCATTTTATTTGTTTTTAGAACAGATATTAGAGGTATACTATAGATTACCTTAGAATTGAAACAGGCTGTGAATAGTTATTCCACTAGTTTGGTCTTCAGATATTTCACTTTTTAAGAGTTACACCTAGCACTAAAAATAAAGATCTTGGCTCCTATAAAATTACTGAACTGGAATAAGTCACTTAGTCTTTGAATTCAATCCTGTCCTGGGCAGGAATCTAAAGTATAGGTAGTCCTTGACTTTAAACCACCATTGAGCTCAAAATTTCCATTGCTAAGCAAGGCGGATGGTAAGTGAGTTGTTCCCCATTTCATGACCTTTTTGCCACAGTGGTTAAGCGAATCACTCCAGTTGTTATAAGGGAATCGTGTGGATGCTAAGAAAATCTGACTTTCCCCACTGACTTTGCTTTGACATAAACCAGTTGTGAAGGTTACAAATGGCAATCACATGACCCCAGGACAGTGCAACTGTCATAAATACATGCTAGTTGCCAAGCACCCACTTGCCAAAATTGGCCAGTTACCAGTTTTGATCACGTGACCTTGGGGATGCTGCAGCAGTTGTGTGACAACTAAGTCACTATTTTCGGTGTCGTCGTAACTTCAAATGGACAACATCAAGTTGTAAGTCAAGGCCTCTCTATCAAGCATCTTCAACAAGTATGTACCAAGTTTTTTAAGGGGCATGCATAAGTATCCCTGTCCTAATGTTCCCATGTATTCGGAAAATATCATGTACTCATAACCATGCTTGTACATCTTATATATTCACCATCATGTTTATTCTTTGTTTGTAATCATACACACACTGACAAAATAAATAAATAAAAAATATCCAGTAAAACGTATTGTTTCCCACAGTACCAAATCGTTACTATTAGAATGCTTTTCCTAATACACTACAATAGAATCTCTCTGGTCATGACCATAATTTGTTCTATAACTTTGGTCACAACCCAATTTGGTTGTGGCCCAAACCTAATTTTGGAAATTTGGCGCTTACAAAAAAATGGAGTGGAAGGGGAAATCAGCCGCGACAAAATAAAAGTGAACTTTTTGGTCAGAACCCGATTTGGTTGTGTTCAGAAGCATTCATGAGCAGAGGTTCTAATATACTTGGAACTGTCCTTTATAACTAAAAATAATAATCATTATTCAGTGTCCTACATTCAGAAAGGAGATTTTTTCCCCCTGTGTTGTGGTTTTCTTTGTCATCCTTCAGGTGCCTTGCAAGCTACTGTATCCTCCTTCAGTTGTCTTTTCTCAAACCTGCCTCAGTATTTACTCAGGGAGCGTATGTTATAGACTAAGCCCTGTCCAGGTTATCTAAATATTTTTTAGAGCATACTTCCCAGAACCGGACGTATCTTTCTCCTTGAAGCAGGAGCTGACCTGTGCAAAATTGAATCATTTAATCTAGCCTAAAAGTGTTTTTGCTTTTTGCCTAGCCATGCCACTGTACTGAATCATATTTAACTGCAATTGTCAAAGGAGAAGAAATGTTTTTTTCAAAGTACCTTAGCATTGATTTATTTAGATTACGTAACACATTTTGGATGTGCATGGCCTTTTTCTACTATTCTACTTTGAAAGGCAATCATTGGACAATCTAAACAAAACATTGATATTTGAAAATTCATACAGTGTTAGGAATTCAGGTATACTCTACAATATAGTGCTTGATTTTTTTTTCTAAAGAAGAGTTTTGCGAATGTCTCTTAAATTTCATTCTGTCAAGAGCATTCTGCATATTTTGTTTTCATTCTTTATTCTTTTCTTCACAAACACCTAAGGAATCACAAGAGTGGTTTGGTCTATTGGTTAAACAGCAGATTAGAAACCAGGTGACTGGGTGCTAGTCCTGATTTAGGCCCAAAACAAAGCCAGCTGGTTGAGTTTGGACCAGTCAATCTCTCACCCTAGCTCACCTCACAGGATTGTCATTGTATGGAAAATAGGAGAAGAAAGGAGCATAAGGTATGTTTGCCACCTTGAGTTATTTATAAAAATAATAAAGCTGGGCTAAAAATATATAACATAAATAAAAAATAAAATAAAGTTGAAGGTGGTTTGCTGTATTGTTTTGACTTCTACTAGTTGCCAGCTGATAAGAAAGGACCAGAAGGTTCCTGTTTTGTCTGGACAAGCCAATTGTTTGGCAGTAGTTCAGTTGTGCAAGCACACACACCAGGCTTGCACAAAGTTGGACTATTGTTATGAATTTTCTTCAATTCTCCATCCTTTTTTTAAAAACTCTGCCCCCAGTTCCTGCTACTTTCCCCCTTAAATCTAACAATTTTTGTGCCTCTTTAACTACCTACCTTGTTTTTAATGATAACCCCATGTTGATCAAACGACAGTAGACAAGCTTGATTATCATTAGGGGCAGATAACTGAAACAAAGGCAGGTTGCCGTGTCCAAATAGGAAAGGAGCTGGAACAGCTGTAATCAATCCTAGCTTCCAATTTGTCAAATGTATACATGTTACCGGCAATGTGTGAAAAGCTGGCATTGTCTGGGAAAGCTATATAACGTGTGATTTTGAGGGGCAAAGTATGAAATGTCTGTATTATTTTAATATATCATATACTTTCCCAGTGGGATGCGGTGTCTCAGTGGCTAAGATGCTGAATTTGTCGATCAGAAAGGTTCTCAGTTCGGCTGTTCAAATCCCTACCGCCACATAACTGAGTGAGCTAACTAACAGTGTTCCGGGCGCCTTTGCCATTTAGTCATGCTGGCCAAATGACCACAGAGACGTCTTTGGACAGAGTTGGCTCTTCGGCTTTGAAATGGAGATGAGCACTGCCCTCTAGAGTCGGAAATGACTAGCACATATGTGCGAGGGGAACTTTTACCTTTACCTTATACTTTCCCTAAGCATTATATATAATATCTAGGCATTAATGTTTATTATATTTAGTATGAAAAGAATAAAACTATGAAAAGACACTCATTTAGGTTAGGGTTAACCCTATTGAAAAGAGCTATATGAAAATGAAAGGAAAAAATTGCAAAATAAAGTACAGGACTTTCTTACTGAAAAGAGAGAGAGAGAGACAGACAGACAGACCACTATTGAAGTACTTGTTGCAAGAAGGAAGACTAGAATGGCATTTTACTGGGAATATTTTATACTGTGCCAGTTTCTCCTTTGGCATTGTATAGAATGCCTAGGAAATGTGTGAAACGTGAAGCATTTCATACTTTGACATCCCATGGTTGGCATTCTGTAGATTTCCTAGGCATTCTATAAAATGCCCAATTTCATACTGCATATACTGCATACATAGATCTGTACATTGAATTGTTGCCACTGTTTACATGAAGTTGTGCTGTGGCAGTCTATATTTTTATAGGCAGCATCCAGCCTGCACTCCCATTGGCTAAATAAATAGATATGCTTAAACACATATCTAAGGAATATTACTTTTTAGATTTCATGGCTACCTGCACATACTCAGGTCTGATTACAAATGCTGATCTTTTTGGTCATATATTTAACTAGCATAAAATACTTTCTGGCTCCAGTTTCATTTTCTGTTGCATTTCTTATCTAAATATGCAAATGATCTTTGAAATATATCTAATGGTCAAGTGAATAGGACCGATACAAACTATAGAACAATTGCTATATATACTATCTCTCCCTCTCTCTGTGTGTATATGTTTAGATATGTACTGAATGTATATGTGTGGATGTATACACACGCACAAATTTTACAGAGGGAGAAATTATAATAATTTTCTTCTGAGTGAACAAAAATATATATTGCAGAATGCAGTTTTATTCCTGTGGATAACACATTTGTTAAATAGGAAAATCAGCGAATATTAGGCATTGGAAAGTCAGAAAAAATATTGGCATGCTCTGTTTATACACTTATAAAATTATATAGTAAATATGGAATACTCAAGGTTGTAGGAGAAACCTATTTCACTTTGATTAATTGGCCAAATCCTTTTAATCTGTTGTCGCATCTATTTAAATTGAAGAGAATATACAATCTGTAGTGTCATTTTCAGCTTGACCTATCACATGCACATATACTCTGATTAGAATTAGGTAATGCTGGAACAAATTACTGAATGTTACTGCTAACTTTTTTTATGCTGTCTTCATATTTTTTCCAGAATTAGAGGTGGCTTTCTGTTATATCGAATATCCTTGGAAAATGTGAAAAAAAGTATGTACTCAAGCCTACACTATTTGTTGTGAGCAGGTATGACATATCCTGAACTGAATTTATTTCCTTTTACTTTTTTAAAACAAAAACACTCAACAGCTTTGTTTATAAATTCACTTAAACTTCCCTTTCCCCCCTCCCACACACAAACTGGCCTAAGGTAAAACTTATGGAAATGGTTGTTTTAATACAAATCACAAAGTCCCTTAATCTGTAGGAAGAGATGTTAGTTCTAGAAATGAAACTGAGAGCAGGAATTCCAAAAACATAGAAGATGATTAAAAATGGCTTCCTTAGACTGGATTCAATTCAATTATATACCACTATGAGGTATATATTTGACTGACAGAGAGATGCTCCTCAATAAAAGGTGACAATTACATAAAACTATTCCAACAAATAAAGAAAGATTTGGAAAGGTGGGAAACACTAAAATTATCCTTATTAGGAAGAATAGCGACCATCAAAATGAATATTTTACCTAAACT